>SNQJ01S0091716.1:8695-41379 GCA_010110895.2 Picea sitchensis | reverse complement strand
ATTGGTGTACTGTGCATGTGTGTGATTGTTTATTTATTACTGCTCATTATTGGATAATAATTCTACATTGATATAACATTTGAAGAAAAAGGATTATAATTACGTTATTACTGATTCACCCCCCCTCTCAGTAATCCAACAAAAGTTTCTCCTAGAGGAGATGTTAGTTGTATCTGGTAAATGATTACATTAAGCATTTATCTTGATATTCTCACATGCTACCAAGTATCATGCTTTTCAAAGACTGCTACCTCAACTATAGTGTTTACTTGTAATGGGGTAGTTATCAACTTTGTCATGTGCAACTTTGAATCTTATCAACTTAATTAATCAAACCTAGAACTTGGAGTCTTGTCCTCAAGAATGAGTGTGTTGCTTTTCTTCCAAGTCTCCTTCACTCAAGATGACAAGTGCTTTCTTCAACCTGTCTTCTATACTAAGAATTTTTTTTATTGTGACAGAAAATTGGGTTAGATAATAAACTCTTTGATCTCAACTTTAATCCATCTAATACTTTGACTTTAATTTTGACCAAAGGTTAGTATGTTGGTCATACCTTAAACATGCAACCTAGATCAAAATAATGTCATATCAAATAGATGCATGTCAAAATAATCAAACCTGGGTTGCATTATTCCTCTGAATGTGTTGGATTTGAGATCCTTATGGATCTATAGTAAGATATCCCTTTTCATGCAAATACACTTTAAAAATTAATAGTTTAAACATATTTGAATACATACCTCTGATAGTATTTGCAGGTAGTGGCACCATCTGGTGGCAATGGTAATAATTACCAACCCTTTAAAAACTTCAAGGGTGACTGGAACTGGTACTGCAGTTGATACTTCAACTGATACTGCAATTGATTCTGAAACTACAACTTAGGGTTTTATGAGGAAATCCTAAATTTTCAAACTTCAAATTTTGAAATTTTGATCCAGGGCTAGATGCGTTTAGCTGAGGCGAGTAAGCTGGTGCAGTCAGATTTTTGAAAATCCAAATTTTACCCCTTGAAACCGAGCTTGCGTAAATATGGACTGGTAATTCTAGTACTAGTTCTAGTTTCTTGGTTTTCTGGTACTTCTAGTTTTCTTGTTTTCTAGTACCAGTGAAAACTAGGGTTTCACTTTCTGGGAGTTCTATCCACTGAAAAGGTGTGCTCAAGATTCCAAAAGTTTCACTAGGGTAGGGCACACTTTTCTAGATGGGTTTTATGCAAAAAATCCTCTCCAACAAAAATCCCTAGTTTTCTTATACAACAAAAATGACATTTTTCTTTATCCAATGAAATATGCTCTCTTCAGCTTAGCTCTGAAGCCATGTCAAGTTTTGAGCTATTATTAGGTTTCTTTCCAATTTACTAGATAACCATAACATAGATAGGATCACTGAAAGAAACACAATCACAATATACACAACATTTATCCTAGGAAACCCTCATGGGGGAGAAAACCCAACAAAAACTTCCTTAATATAGATAGCCAATAGAGTGCGAAGACAATAAACCAAAAAATAGAGAATATCCTCTACTGAGCAATGCACCTCTCGCTCTTCCTTCTTCCGACAACTGGAAACTACAACTTCCTTCAAACTTGCGCACTAGATGAGTGAGCTAATTGAGTGATAAAATGAGGTGTTGGCTTCCTTTATTTATACAAATTGGTAGGAGTTGGAAAGGTGTCTCTTCACTGGGCAGGGTTGACTTGTCTTCTTAGTGGTTGAAACCACTTTAATTAGCCTAGGGGAAGACTTGTCAATTTGCATAATATATTTAGGGTTTGACCAATCCACAAAAGGGGATTTGGTAAATTACAATGCTCAACATGATCAATTCACAAAAGGGGATTGATCTAATGAATAATAACTCAATAATAAATAGAATACTCTTTGTAGTTACAATATTTCAACAGGAACAATGACCTATTTGAAGGAAGAGGGAGGAAAACTTTCCATATTTCTTGGTAGTTTTTGGGTATGTTGGTTAATTTCAATGGTTCTTAGGTGGTTTCATGGCCTCATTCCTTTTCTCCCTTGGAAATTTAACATTTATCCCCTTGGGGAATTTTCGATGGGGCTTTCTAGGAGTAAGGGTAGAAGTGTGGAGGTGGATTCATTATTTACTTAAATTAAGATCACTTTGTTTCAAGAAATGTATGATTGGGATCTAGATCCAACAAATTTAGCGATTTCAATGCTCTATTTTAGCTATTGAAGTATTCCCTTGGTCTTGGTGTGCTAAAATTACAAGTCTATGGCGATTCCAAATTGGTCATTGATTGAATGTTGGGTATTGCCCAATTATCAATAATTATCTTCATCATATAGGTTGTATCCTAAAAGAATGGCATGCTCTTTTCGGAGGATTTTCTTCAATAATATCTTTAGGGAGAAAAGTGTTCGAGTGGATACTCTATCTAAGGAAGCTTTAGTTGGGGTCGATTTGTATTTGATGCTTGAAGAAGTCATGTCTGGAAATATGAGTCACAAAGAGTTAGTTTTTTTTTCTAATCAATAGATGAACATAATTTTTTTTTGTTTTCGTTTGTCCTTTGAACCGATGGTTTCTTGTCGCCCTAATATATATCTGATATTATTCAATGAAGCTTTATTGAAATGTATGGAATATTGTATTTTTAAAACTATAGATGCAACACTATGCGCTTACAAAATGTAACTTCTCTTGCTTATAATAGAAGATACATTTTTTGGGGGGGAAAAAAAAAGAATATAACATTAATGATAACATATACCACTAATTGTCAAAAACATATTATTAGTTTTGTTATTAATAATTAAATAACAAAACTTATATATATGTTCTAGTGAAAAAAATTTACATTCATGAGAGTGAATATACATGTTGCTTCTCCTCTTAAGGAGATCGCTCATAAAATTGCACTCTACTTTTCCCACCAAATTCTTATCAAAATTCTACAACCTATACAAAAAACTTACATGCTACTGCCTTCCAACAAAAAAAGCTATAATCTTGTACATAGATCTGTGCATATTTCATTTCTAGACATATTCTATTTTTCCACAAAGACATGTTCTTAGACAAAAATAAAAAAGGGATTTGGAATAAAACTCCATTTCCCATTCTGAAAAACATCCAGTACTAAATTTATAGTCATAAATCCATTGATTTGGTCTCCTCATTGTTGAGGAACTCATATAGACCAAGCACGCCAATTGGAAGGGACAATGCCTCTTTAGACATTGAATCGTATTTTTTGTTGATTTCTCTAAAAATGTGGTTGAAGGAGAGCCACTTGAAATATTGCATAGAGTGATTGATGTCCTGCAACAAAGGTTCTAGCCTAACATCCGATACTGTCACTTTTTGTCTCGCCCAATTGATTACTATCTTGGAGTCTCCCATAATCTATAACTTTTCGAGTTCTTTAAAAGAGGCAATTTCCAAGAGAGTTCAAAGGGCTATGAACTTCGATCTATTGTTTATTCCTCTTCCAGGAGAATATTGGACATGAATGTAGTGATTATGTTTTATATAAAGAACCAAAACAACCCCACACATTGGAGGGTGCCCTTGGCATGCCCTGTCAAAAAAACCCCAAGGGAATCTAAAGTCTAGCTTAGGCATAACTTGAATCCTTGGATCTTCTATCTTAATGTTGTTGGACATATTGTCATTGATGTCAACAGTCGATGTGATGATATGTTATGATGAATTATCATTGTGATTTACCATAGACAAGATTGTCATTGATGTCAACAGTATATCAGTTAGCAGAATAAGTGAACAATATGAAGATCAAATCTCAGAAGGGAAAACACAGTACATAAGCGAATGAACATCAAAGCTCAGAAGGAAGAGCGCATTGCACAGTATATCAGTTAGCAGAAGAAGAGAACAGTATGAAGTGATTCGTGATTATTTTTTATCACAATAGGATCAACAATGTTCCTATGATAAAAGCTCAGGAGGGTTAGCAAATGTAGAGATCAAATCTCGGAAGGAAAAGTGTAAGATCAGAGTGAGAAGCCTCAACGGTTGTCCGATCAGAGTGAGAAGCCTCAACATCCATCCGATCAAGAAATTGACCATGTTGATCATCTAATATTATGGACGTCGGTCATATGAGTGACCGTGGGCTTGAGGACCATTGGAGGATCATGATCGTTGGATCTGGAAAACATAGAGTCGATCGGAAAAGATCCAGAATGCGAAGACATGAAATCTCAATTCATGAGAAGATATCTAGACCGTTGAGTCACAAGAAATCTCAGATCGTTGATCTGAGGTGATTGAAGTCAGGATTTCAGATTTCAGAAGAAAGGAGGAAATCTAAGTCACAATCTCGTGAAACATGAAATCTCGACGCGCTTGGAATATTGGCCCCAGGTCATAGCAAGGGGTCACATTGATGAAGGTTAAGGGAGGAGCTAGCATCTCTAGGCTCTTATTTTGAATTTCAGGGATCGGGGGAGTTAGGAGTGACACATAGCAAAACACCCGAAACGAAAAGTCACGAAGCACCCTTTTGACTGGCGTGTGGTCATAGCCAAAGGTCACGTCAGCAAAGAATAAGGGAAGGATCTAGCATTGCTAGTCTCCTCTTCATATTTCTGGAGTTGGGAGAGTCAGGATGAATCACAGTAGAATATCCAAGGTGACGAAGTCACGAAGTCCCAATTCGCGAAGGAGAGATATGGACCAATGGATCGAGGAAGATATCAGGTTGTTGATATGAGATACATTTCAGGAGTTAGGACAACCATTATATCCAGGGGAAGAACATGTGCCACATGAGGATATACATGTCAGCAATACTATGTCAGCAAGGACACATGGTGCAATCAGATAATGACAAGTGTTAAGTTGAATCGACAATTCAAGTACGTGTAAATCATGAATTTGAGTGACACGTGGTAGCCACTTGGCCTATGCCATGTCAAAAAGTGATGTAAGCAAGCTATGTCACTCCGAGATTTTTACTTCGAGAGTTTTACCACCAACACTTTCCCAAAGTCCCAAAGTCTTGAATGTCGAAGTCCCGAAGTGGACACGATATGTCCAATAAAAAGATCACTTTAGGTGCATTCTTAACCATTGATCATAATACAGGTCCAAGGATGGAATCTGACCATTGATCTGGTTCTGCGAAGTAAATGTGAACCATATGATCTATTTGGTGAAATCTGCTCCGGCATATTTGACATGTTGCAAGTCTTGAATTCCTAAAGGGTGAAGTCCCGAAGTCCCGACAATCATCCATCTCATCGAGAGATTGAATCATGGTTGTTGAATTGATAAGAGCTCAAGTGCTCATCTCGCCTAATGTCTAAATAACACCATTGGTCATATGGTAAAGATATTTAAAAGGGAGAATGTAATGTGTCGCTTAAATTGATAAGCATGTGGTTCTACGCCTATGATCATATGAACATGGTTTGAAGGAAGCGATGATTTATGTTATCACAGAGATGAAGGAAATCGATCCATGCATGTGATCGATTTATGAAAGTAAAAGGGGATGCCAAGTTTAAAGTTGAAGACACGAAACAATGATCTTTGGTGGTCCCAAGTTTTTGTAAATCGAAAATTTAGTTATAACTTGTTGCACAAGTCGGCTCAATAACTTAAACAAGTTTTGAGCATAAGAAAGTATAAATAAAACCATGATTGGTTCATTGGAAGTGCACTTGAGAAAGAATATGAGCTTATGGAAAAGATTATCTTGTTGAGAAAGAGAGACCTGCGGAGAAAAATGAAGGGGGTGCGGACCTGAGGTCCGTGCGAATATCAGAGGAAAGATAAAGTGAAGAAGGCACGAATATCCGAGGAAATATAAAGCGAAGAAGGCGTGAATTTTAGACAGAAGATGAAGTGCGGTGATGAGTGTTTATGGTATACCTTTGATCATGAAATAGAGTTGATTCAATAATGGATCATTGTTACTAGACTTGGTTGAACTACTATATGAACTTTAGTTGGATAGACTACGTTCTATCAGCAATCTGAGTCTTGTGGCAAGCTGGGTCTTTCTTGAGAGTTGGTGCTCTTCGAGGAGTTGGTGCTCCTTACTTCAGTTGGTGTTGATACAAAATAGGTGTTGCTGGAAAAATTCATATTACTATATTCACATCTATATACATATCAATTATACAAAAATATTACATAGACATCTGGTGTCTCTTGTGTCCATTGTGATTATGATTTGATTGTTCTTAATCTGTACAATTATGTTTTAGATGATAACTTGCAAAAAGAAAAGTAAGAAAATTCCACACACTAATTGTTACAGGAAAATCCCCCTATGGACAGGTGAACTCCCTCTTGGATCCTAGACCTCTAAGACCAAGATAGAAAGGTGCTAAATTTGATCACTGGCATCCCTTTAAACCTAGATAATCTAATCTATAGAGAAGAGGAAGAATATGTACCTTTTTGTGATGTTTTTCCTTGCCCAGTCCAAGTTGATCCTTGATTCCCAAGCCTTTCAACAAGTCTTGCAATCCAATAAACAACAAATACAAAACATACTTCCTATACTACCATACTTAGTATGAAAACTAGATTTGTCCAAAAGACAAGCTCATGCAAATGCACACAAACTTGAAGGAAACAGGCCAAGCACATATATTAATGAGAAATTAAAAGAAATACATACAAACCATTGATGAAGTCGCAACAGCCTCTCCAAGTCCTCCTCATCCAACCCTTGCATAAAGCTTTCAAATCATATGTTTGATACCCCCAATTTGCTTCCTTCCTTATGAGATCATAAGTTTGGTATCTCTAAACTTCTCCATGCCTCCTTCCTCCATGGAAAGCCCTCATTATATAGGATTTGGAGAATTAACCACCATGGAGAGGATCTCTAATCAGATCCACTAAAGAAGGGATGTCTAAGATATTTGAGGAGAAAATATTTCTTAAGGATTTTAGGGAGGAAATATCTCTCAAGGATTTTAAGGAGGAAATATTTCAACCATCCATGAGATTCTCCACCTTCCCTAAAAAAAGGAAACCAAATGTGAGGTGGATTCTCACACTTAATTACTTATTTTTCATGAATATTTATAATAATTCATGTGCACTTGATTCTCACACTTAAATAATCTTTTTTTTCATGAATATTAATAATAATTCATTCGCACTTGGTATTTTGGCCTTCATGTAATATATCCCTCCTCCACATTGGCTAGGGATTGTGACATAGGTTATTCCATGGCATCGAGGTGTATGAGACACTTATATGACACTTTACGACACTTAGGGCGAGGTACCTAGGTGTGCAAATTTCATGTGTAACAGAATTCCCCCTAAAGTGTGAGGTCAGAAGAGAGAATGATGGCTGAAACACTTTATAAATATTTAATGCAAGGGTGTGGAGTTGGAGAACCTGGAAGAATATGCAAACAACCATCAAACAATATTAATATATGTTCCATTTCCGAGGCAGGAATACCTATGCTTAGAATACAAGATGACTCAAAGCATGGTTGCCGACCAATACACTACGGATCCATGAAAAATATTGACAAAGCATATGGCCACCAAAGATATAATGTGGATCCATACCTCCATGAAATGAATTGATCGTAGCCATGAAAAATACACAGTGGATCTACGAGATGATAAAACATAGCCATAGACCAATACAATATGGATCTGTGTGACAGTCTATATCTACATGCTCAAATGATGTCTTTCGCAGCCTAGGAAAAGCAATTAACAAAGTGAAATATCAACCTAAAGTCTTCATCCCAATCCTGATGTTGTACAAATCTAGCCATGTGAATAGATGTTTTGATGTAGAACATGGTAGAAACCATTTGATTACTGGTCATTGAGGTAAACCATTAACAAGTTCAAGGGAAATCACCAATGATGTCAATGACTCCCAAGGTACCCTAGTACATCGCAACGAATGTGAATAAATGAGCTAAGGTCTAACATTCGTGGAATCATCCGATCAAAGGTCAATGATGTAAACCCACTGTCGAAGGCAAGGAGGCCTACCATTGAGGCATGAAGGTCCCAAGGAACTAACTGGTTTCTAAGTCTAATTCTGAGATGATGTGTTGAAGTCAATAGGAAAAGACTTGTCGAAGGAGGGCCTTGATGTATCCCCCATCAATGACATGAAATTGACATAGAGATGTAAGATGGTGAATCAAATGAGTATGGACTGACACAGGAATTGGAAACTAGTAATACTGCAGATGGATGGTTTGAAGTGAAACTTCCCTTGAACATGATGAGGCACGACCACTGACTTGGCATCATTGACTCGACAAGTACCAAAATGTAATGTGGCGATAATAAGAGCACTCTTCGTCTGGATGAAAATGTATGGCGACACATGGAATTGGTATGACTCGGAGACAAGAATATTACCCAACTATAAGACGAGACACAAACAAGTGCCATGTTTAAGGGTGACAAAAGCTACCATAAAGGATTATCAAAAAACTTGACCCACTTCCTTCAATTTTTTCCCCCACCCAGATAGATGAGTACCTCTTTTTAATTTAACGAGCTCGAGGAGGATAACACATGCTTGATATAACTCAACTTCGGTGAGTTCATCTTCCTTTGTTTAACAAACTAGAAGAAGTAAGGGTTCGTTCCCATATGGGCCCTTCAATGTTTGATTTTTAACAAGTCCAGAGAAAGAAAACTCGATGGTTTTTCATGTTTAGAGAGTCTAAAAAGAACTTAAAGATGACTCCAGGGTTGTCCTTTTTCATAATTTTAGTCTTGTGAGGCCAAAAAAGAGATAAAATACCACTCTAAAGAAACCCTTTCAAACCTTTTAACGAGTGTGAAAGGAAGAAAGATCACTTGACAATATTTTCATGTTTAGAGAGTTCGAAAAGAGATTAAAGGAGACTCCAATGGGTTCATCTTTTGTATAACCTTTACAAGTCCAAAAAAGTGATAAAAGTATACTCGGTTACATTCTCATGTATTTATGAGCAAGAGAAAGAACAAAGACTAAGCTTGGTATTGGTTTCATTTTTACACAAGCTTGAAACAAAATTAAACATATGCTTGTAAATTCCCAATGTAATTTCCAAAGGTAGGGATACGAGATACCCATGGATGGTTGGTACTCTGCCCCCAGCTTGAAAAGCTAGTGGCTTAACTCTAGAATGATAATCAAATGCTGGAGACATGCCCCCCCAATCTTCAATTCATTCACCGACTTTGAGGTTGTCACCAATTTTTGTACTAGATGGAGAAAAATGATACAGGTGGATGAAAAGAAGGTTCAAATAAGAGGCCTAACGAAAGAATCAACTTGGTATGAGAGGTGGTTGTTTCATTTTTTAACGATCTTGACACAGGAAAAGAACTATGCTCAAGGCTCCAGGTTGAATCCCCCATATTTATGTTTCATTTTTCAATGAGATTGCTACAGAGAGGAAAACTATGCTCAAGACATCTATTTCATTTTTTAACGAGCTTGCCACAGAGAAAAAAACTATGCTCGTAGCTTCTATTTCATTTTTTAACGAGCTTGCCACAAAGAAGAGAAACTATGCTCGTAACCTCTCCTTGATCATGGCTTCCAAGAGGATAATTCTCTGGAAGGAATACATGTCAAGGGAAAAACTTCGGTCATGGCTTCCAAGAGATCTTCACTGGATGGAAGAACAATGCTCTGGAAGGAACACATGTCGAGGGCCGTTTCAGGGGTAATGAGATCATTCTCTACTAGCCCTATCGAAGAGATCACCATCTCAACTACCAGATCTAAGTCATAAGAGGTTGATCTTACAGTGAGAGGATCATCGTCATTGGAAGCTGAAGGCATGGGAGATAATGCCACATAATTGACCTGTGGTGGGGGTGATATTGTCTGCATATAAGAACCATTTAGGGAGGCCATTGGGTTGGTAATCAATTCAAGACCAACAAATGAAAGTTGTTCAATAGCCATAATTCTTCCATTGTGAGGGAAATATATCACACAAAAAAGAGTGGACATAATAGATTTCATGGCATATACATAATCTCGCCCAAAGAGTAAATCGAAATCCAAGGGGTCCTGGATTACCATAACATCAATGAAGATAGTTTTCCCTCCCAAAGTTATGGGAAACTGAGGAAGGAATCCTAAAGGGTGATTGGTTTATTTGTTAAAAGATAATAGATTCTGTGTAATTGGTACAAGCTGAGGATAACCAAAATCTTGCCAAGAAATAGAGGATAAAATACTAACGAACGCACCTTCATCTATCAACATCTGAGGAAAGTCTCGACCACAAACTTGTATTGTAATCTTGAAAGGAATGTGAGAGGGAAGATGAGGTCTAGTTAGAGTACCCCAATCAAAAAGGATGGCCTCATTACTTGGAGGGGGAGAAGGTGGAATGCCCCCCAGTACGGTAGATTCTATATCAATGAGAAAAACGTGGGAAGTATCAGGTTTACTCTCTAGAGGGAGAGTAGGATTGACCGATGATGGGATCAGATCGACCACTCGGGTTTTATTCTCCAAGGGGAGAATAGGGTCGACAAATGTCGATGTAGGGACTGCTTGGATTTCACTCTCTAATGCAAGAGTGGGATTGACTGAGGATGGAATCAAATCGACCACTTTGGAACTCTTTGGATGAAGGTTGAGATTGATCGATGAAGGGACTAGATTAGTCACTTTGGTTTCACTTTTCAGATGAAAATCGGGGTTGATCGATGACGGAATTAGATCAACTATGTTGGTTAGTGGTTCAGCCAAGGATGAAACCAGATTGACCACCTGATCAACCAGACTGACCGGGGATGGAACTAGATTGACCAGTCCATCAACTAACGATGGGTTGGGGGAAATCTTACAATAACCAGTTGGAAGTTGAAGCTTTTCCAAAAGAGAAGAAGCCTTGTCCATACGAGGAAAAAGGTGAGAGTAATGATCACCTTTGCATAACATGCAAGGAAATTTGGCAGTTGTCTTCTTCTTACCAACCTTAATGCCACTAGTTGAAAAGGCATCACCAACATGTCTAACAGGGGATGATGATGTAGAGGACCACATTTCTAAGACCTTGGGAAGACCAAGGCAATCCCTCAGAAAGTGGTCACCCTTGCAAAGACTGCAAGGGAATTTGGGTTTCAGATTCTTCGTTGTAGTCATATTGACCTCATCAATGCTCCCAGTATGATTAACAATAGTTGGTTTCTTGGATCCAACATCTGCTATGGTTGGTGGCTTGGTCCTTTTCAGGTTCTTCTTCTTCTTCTCTTTTTGTTTCTTCTTATTCTTATCAAGCTAGCTACTTTATTTAGATCTTTCACTAGGCTAAGAAGGAGAAAGGGAAGGAGACTTAATGGGTGAAGAAGGAGAAAATTTGACATGAGGCTGATGTGTGGGTGGTGTACTTACATATGAAGCATTTTCTGCATTTGATATTACCGAAGTGGAAAAAAACCATACTGGTAACCCAATTGTGAGACTTGGAAGGCTCAAAGTAGTGATGTAAGGAGGACCAATGTTTTTGTAAGAAGGAAAAACAAAAGGTTCCATCGGAGCAGGGCTTGCTCCATTGGTAGTTCTGGGAACTGACGCCATTAAACAAAGATCCAACCTAGAGTCTGCTAGGGAAAATAAAAAACACACACTAAAAATCTAGGAAGCAAGCAAGCAAACAAGCAAAACCTTCTCACAATGAACACACTAGTTGGTGATGAAATCCAACATCGTGAGAACAATGTAAGAAGGGGTTGAGATAGAGATGATGGAAAATTTACGTTGACGACCTGCTTAACGAACTTACACCCTGGTGCAAGATCCCACACATAATCGTGGGTATACCCTCCAAGGAGCCTGAGTGATTTTGGCCAACGTCGATTCCAGGTACCTTGAAGACTTTACTCTCCATAGTCACCTCATGTAAATACCCTAAAGAGATAGGCTACTAAGGTTACCAACTACAACAATGATGTTTGGGGACATAGTCGAAAATCTGATCCAAGTGCAAAGGCAGGGTATCTAGACCAAAATAAACTCGAAAGGCCCCCACACATAATTGTGGGTATACCCTCAAGTGACCCCCAATAATACGCGCAATCTCTACACTAAGACCAACAAAGCAGGGTTAGTAACTCTGTCAACCCTAATGAGACCTCGTGATTGACCCTTGTGCTAGAAGGGCTTCCCAGGACAAAATGTAGTAAATGGATTTCACCAATACCTAATTCAATATTCTATGTTTGTTTAAAGCTTTGGAAAGTTATCTTTCACACCTATTCCAAATCTCTACACCCTAAGCTAATGTAGGTTTTCTACCAGAAAATATAAAATTGTCTAATAAATTTTAGTTTAGCATTGATTTTAGTGGTTGTTGTTTACTAAAGAGGAAAATGGTGTGGACTAAATGATATTTTGACCGACTCTAAACCATGCAAAGAAACAATAATGAAAATATTTCACTTCGATGAAAGCTATATTACGAGAAGGGGAAAACTTTTATCATTCCCAAATGCGTAACATCCCAAAAATCCAAAACCATACAATTTTGCTACTTCAAATGCAAGCTAGTTCCACTACCCAAAAACAAGAATGAAACTATGGTATTTGTTTGATTCTAAAGTATAAATAAATAAGATTCAAATCCTTCAATGCTCCACAACATTCAATCAGAAGAAAGAGTCAAATGCAGATGCAAAAGACACAAAGCAACAAAGGTTTCAAACAAAGCATGCACTCAAAGAAATGAAAGAAATACAGTATAAGATTGTTCTAAAAATAACTCAATCAAGGATTTTACAATCAATCAATCATTCAAGGAGTACAAGAAAATGAAGAGAAGAATCCAAGAAAAGACGGGGAGAAAGAGGAAATACCCAAATTGTCCCGACAAAAAAAACAGCTAGAAAGGGTAATTTCACATTTCTGAAATTGTTTCAAGCTCCAATCAAGACAATACGGATGGATAAGAACCAAATATAAACTTAAATTACTTCACAAACCTATCAAAAAGTCTGGATAAATAGTTCCACAAAATAGGCTGAGAAAATCTTAGCAGAAAAGGGAAAAAAATCCTCCAAAAAGGAGACCAACGCTCCATGTCTCAAGGGTACAGATCACTGCAATGCTCCCTAAAGAACTATAGGGGAGATATTATGAGATATCAGCGATATGATATGGCCTAGTGGGGGGCGTTGATCTTCCCAGAACTTAAAACAAAAAGCTAAAAAATGCAAAAAAACTCGCCCAGGATGCATAAAAATTGGTGAAATTTCTAAGGAAGATGGCAGAAAGGTAATGGATCATTAAAAAATAGTAAAACTGATCTTAAATGTGGGAAATGGGCAGGTAAAAACCAAGGAAATACAAATCGATGTCGATCCCCAGTGGAGTCGCCAATTTCTGTTACAGGAAAATCCCCCTGAGGACACATGAATTCCCTCTTGGATCCTAGACCTCTAAGACCAAGAGACAAAGGTGCTAACTTTGATCACTGACATCCCTTTAAACCTAGCTAAGCTAATCTATAGAGAAGAGGAAGAAGATGTACCTTTTTATGATGTTTTTCCTCGCCCATTCCAAGTTAAGCCTTGATCCCCAAGCCTTTCAACAAGTCCTGCAATCCAGTAAACAACAAATACAAAACATACTTCCTATTCTACCATGATTAGTCTGAAAACTAGATTTATCCAAAAGACAAACTCATGCAAATGTACACAAAATTGAAGGAAATAGGACAAGCACATATATTAATGAGAACTTAAATTAAATACTTACAAACCATTGATGAGGTCGCAACAGCCTCTCTAAGTCTTCCTCGTCCATCCCTTGCATAAAGCTTTCAAATCATATGTTTGATACCTCCAATTTGCTTCCTTCCTTATGAGATCATAAGTTTGGTATCTCTAAACTTATCCATGCCTCCTTCATCCATGGAAAGCCCTCATTATATAGTATTTGGAGGCTTAAACACCAAGGAGAAGATCTCTCATCAAATCCACTAAAGAAGGGATCTCTAATATATTTGAGGAGAAAATATTTCTTAAGGATTTTAGGGAGGAAATATCTCTCAAGGATTTTAAGGAGGAAATATTTCAACCATCCATGAGATCCTCCACCTTCCCTAAAAAAGATGAAACCAAATGTGAGGTGGATTCTCACACTTAATTACTTATTTTTCATGAATATTAATAATAATTCATGTGTACTTGATTCTCACACTTAAATAATCTTTTTTTTCATGAATATTAATAATAATTCATGTGCACTTGGTATTTTGGCCTTCATGTAATATATCCCTCCTCCACATTGACTAGGGATTGTGACATAAGTTATTCCATGGTGTCAAAGTGTATGAAACACTTATATGACACTTTATGACACTTAGGGAGAGGTACCTAGGTGTGAAAATTTCATGTGTAACACTAATTCACCACCCCTCTTAGTGTGGGTGGTGTGTTCAACAAATGTGTGTCATGAACTCCTTGGATAGGTTCAAAATTATGCTTGTTGTAATTGCAGGGGGCATCCTTATCTTTGAAAATACTTGAATTATGGGCCCACCAGATACATGAAACCATAAATATAGGAATTCCTTCGAACCTTTTGATTTTTTGTTATATAATCAGTCCCTTCAACAATCTTACAGACTTGATTTCTTCCATTGGGATGAATACTTTAGCAATTTCGAAACTCTATCTGCTACCTATTCTGCATACACACAGTCAAAAAATAAGTGAGAAATAGATTTGTAACACACCCATGATGGGGCATAAAAAATTTCGATTTTCTTAAAGGATAGAAACTCCATTCATGGTTCCTAATTTGGAAGGTCAGGGAACCAGTTCGACCTCCTGGTCAAGAATCTCTGATTCTGAAGCCAAAAAATTCTTTGGGACCTTGATGGTCTCATTCTATAGTTAAGAACAGAACCTTTTGGCTTCTTGGTGCAGGTTTATGGGCACCCATGACCTTCCCTTTCGCCCTGTTGTGAAAACCCAAAGTGTCCTTGACGATGACCACGCGATTGCGAGAACTTTTCCTACCTAATCAATGGTCCTGCCTTCATTCCGGGTGGTTGATCTTTCAACCCAAATCAACAGTCGATTGAACCTCTTGCCGATCGATGGTTGAGATCTTCTCTGAGTATCCGGACTTCTGAGATCTCAAATCTCAAACCTTCCCCTGTCAAGGATCATTCTTAACTCTGTTGAGCTGGAGCAACTCTTTGATTCCTTGTTGGAATATCACAAACAAATCCACAGGTCCTTTATGAAACTCTGTTTGTGTGACTAAAAACCAAGCGTGAGCCTCACCTCCACATGGCCACGGGTTGTGACTGCACGTCTACGCAAAAGGCGTGTCGCGATTTCACGTGTCAGGACTTTGCAAGTGAGCCAACCCTAACTCCCTGACTCACGAATGTTGAAAGGAGATTAATGTGTGCTAGCTCCTCCCTTGACCTCCATCCATGTGACCATTCATCATGACCTAGGGCTCAACTCTTCAAGTGTGTCAGGATTTCTTGGATCAAGAATTCCTGATGCGAATCACCTCTGTTCTACCGATCCCTGAAATGCCGATATTTTCCCTGGACAATCAATGGTCTATATCTCTCCTTGATCAATGACTATGATCTTTTCATGAATTCTCGTTTCATGAGTTTTCAAAAAAAATCCCTTTGACGTCTTCAAGTCGTGAGTCAGCGAAATGTTGATCGTCTACCATGCATTCCTCCCGATGAACGGTTAGGATAGTTGCAGCTCTTCCCCTTGCAAACCTCCGACGTACGTGGATCTCAGCCACGTGTCCTCTGATGATGGATGGTCTTGATGATGTCGGTACTTCACGTATCATGAAGTCGACTCTTCTCCTATGCACTCTAAAGGACTAAACCTCATGCACCTCCTCCAGATCCAACAGTTGTTGGTCCAAGCGCTTCCAGATCCAACGGCTCAAATCGTTTTCTCTACATGCACTCTTGTGTGCTTGGACATGAAGTTCAATGGTCCATATCACATCGCAACTTTGAGTTTCGAATTTTTTATTCGCACCAACGTGCAAATCTCCCGATGTGCGAATCCCTGATCTCACCAATCCGATGGTCAAGGAGGGTCCCGATAGATCCTTAGATCTATGGTTCAGATCACGTCGCAACTTTGGGTTTCAGGAGTTTAGTCGTGCCAACGTGTGAATCACCTGATGTGCGATCTTGCGAAGACTGAAGGAGTCGAGGCATTAATGCCCGTGCCCCTTCTTCAAATCTAATGGTCACGACAAACACTGGGTCCTCCTGAATGGATCTCATCCGTTCATCTTCTAAATGAAAGGATATTCCCTTTCGATACTTGAACCTCACTATTCTCCCTAAGATTTGTTGGCTCTAAAAGGCTTAATAGTTTTGCACTCTTTCTCTTGAACGTAACTCTTGGAAGGGTCTTCTACACTATTCTTACGCTCCTTCATCAAGTCTAGAACTTAAGTGGTTCTTTGTCTCTGCTTGCCTCGCAAAGGGCCCGTGCGTATCTACACTACCTCTCCTAAGCTTACCCCACTCCATCCTCCAAGAGACTCAGAATGATAGGAGGGTCGACATGCGTACATGAAACTATACCCAAGGTCGACGAACTCACTGTTCGTGGCTCTGGCTTAAGCCACCATGGAACGCAAGCATTTATGAGTATAAAAACACGTCCAATACATACAATTTCCTACTTTCCTACTTACACAATCAAACAGGAATAAAAGGGATACAGTATAATCATTAAGAAAATATATCCATCCCTACAACATTCATAGGATATCCAACTTTAATTCACAGTACCACTTAAATACATAATATATGCGATTACTTATAAATTACAAGTGGTAGCCAACTAAATGACTGTGGGTGTTCGTCCATCCACCCTACCATAGGCTCAAAGGCATTAATTCTTAGCACTCTGGCCACCCCCGTGCCAAGCCATGATATCACTAGGGAACTCTCGTGGTTCTCAAGGATTCTCTCTCTATTCATCTTTGCTTGGGTTCTGTTCTCTGCAACTTTTAGAGATTTCTCTTTGTTATGGCCTCGATGAGGTTTATCATATGCTCACTCAACATCAAGATCATAGCCTTCTATACATTATCCCCTGGAGAGATCTGTGCATCTCCCTTACGATCTTGCGCTCTCATCTGTTGTCTCCTCTATGTTGTCCCCCATGTATCTATCTTACCTTCCTTCTTTTGGAAGGTTCCTGACCCATCACGTTCCTTCTGTCAGAAGGAAGCTTGGGTCTGTAGATCTATGTGGTACCTCAGGTTGACATTCTGCAGCTAGACCATGCTCCCATTCATGGGGGTGGTTGATAATTCAACCATTGGTCCTTTCTTCATTAACTAATTTCTCTCCTTGGGATCCGAAGGAGGTTGTCATCCTCATCAAGGGAAATTTGGGGTTATTTGGTATAATGAACCCTCTCATATAGTTTTCACATTCTTTCTTTAGTGATATCATGGCTATTACTTTCAAGGCTTCACCCCCATAGTCAATTATTGGTAACTCAAATAATAATACATTTATATTGTCCACATGCCTCAGCATGGAAATCCTATTTTATTATTAATTACAAGCTAGGGGAAATATGGTGTTACAATATTCCTCATGATTTTTTGATAATACACACCATCTAGGGCCCACATAGCCATGGTTGAAATAAACATCCCATGTTAAAATTTTATTGGATAGAACTAACCAAGGCGTAATTTTTTCTTCAAAGGTGCATGGATTTTCCAGATAAGCTACCACCACCATTTTTTATCTTCTGTAAAATGAGATTCAACCCAATATTTATATCCCAATTTAGCAATGTACTCCTCCAACTTGGGTCTTTAGGACCGACATAGATTATCAGGCTCATCGTCCTGTAAAATATTGTAGTTCAATACCAAGAACCTAACATAATGATCCCATTATGTCACCTCTTCCCCAACCAGCCCTAAAGAAATAGAGGATCTCCAGCCTACCTTTCCCTTTTGATGAGGCACCTAAGCACGAGCATTTGATAATGTGGATATATTTTTTTAGTGGAGCACTTTAATTAGGTTGTCTGACAGATGATAATCATTTCCATCCCCCATCCAAGGGTCAACTCCTATTCTCATTGATCTACCATCGCAAATTCACCAGATAGTCTAGGTTCCAACTAGAGGGAAGTACGATACCAAGGCTTTCCAAATTATATATCCTTTTGAAGACTTGATAGGTGATTGATACCATTCTTCCACAGAAATCCCTTTAAGATATTTTGATTTGAGAAATCAACACCAAAGGAAATTACCCATTGAAAACCTCCATAAAGTTCATATTGTGAGGGCTTGAGAGAACTGGAAAATGTTCTTTATCCCCCATCCTCCAAGCTCCTTGGTGCAGGATACCCTATTCCATTTAACAAAATGGATTCCTCCTGAGTGATGAGATCCGTACCATAAGAATTGGAAACTATCCTTATTTATTTTTGTAGAATTCCTTTAGGGACCAAGGCTATGGACGTCCAATATACTAGAATGCTTTCAATGATTGATTTTAAAAAGACTAGTCTGCCCCCCTGAAAGCGGTCTATTAACCCAGAATGAGACTCGGTTTTCTACCTTATTGACCATCCAAATCCAATTGTCAATATTATAATTTTCATGTTTAAAATGAAATCCTAAGTACTTGAACCCATTCTCTAGATCCTTCACCTGAAAGACAGATCTAGTAGAAATTTCCTACTTTACTCTATATAGAACGAAACTTAGGTAAAGAGAGGAATTTTCAAGTTTCACTACCATTATTGTGGCTTTGTAATAAAGGTTGAGAGCCATTTTTATCTCTAATATATTCCTAACCATTCCCCTGGAAAAACATAAAACGTCATCAACAAACAAGAGGTAGGAAATGGTTTGCATGCTATCTTTATGCCCCAAAATGACCCCATTCTTCTCACTTCTTCCATAAGCTTACTAAAAGCTTCCACAATAATTACAAATAAGAAAGGAGAGAGGGGGAAACCTTGTCTTAACCCACATGATTCCTGGAAAAATCTTGAAGGGAACTTGTTTATAAGAACTACAAAGGTTACAGATTAAATAAAACCCATAATCCAGTTTACCATAGGAAGTACCATCCCTATTTCAATAGAAGAAGGCAGAGAAAAGTCCAACTAACCTAGTCATAAGATTTGGAAAGGTCATGTTTAAGAATAGTTGTTGGTTGAGTAGATTTTTTGGTTGATTGGATGTCTTCCCGAGCCACCATAACCAAGTCATGATTTTGTCTGTGTTGGAGGAACCCAAATTTCTCTTCCAAAATTGGTCGGTAGTCTTCAAAACTTCCCCCATATTGTTTTTTTAGGATTAGCGTTATAAACGTGGAATTGAAGGATCCTACAACTTTTCCAAAGCTTTGTGATTCCTTCACTACCTTGATTAGGTCATTTTTAATGAGGTGGTAGAAATCTACATAGGAATATATAGAGAGTCCACCAGGCCTGGAACTTTTTCCTTTCTAAATTGGGAAGAGAGCCACTTGAACCTCTACTTTAGTGATGTCCTCACATAGGGAACAATTCATCTCCTCTGTGAAAAACATAGGTAATTTGGATATGACCTGAAGAATTTTGCATACGGGGAATCCCCTTAGTTCCTAAAAAAGAGATTTTAATAAATGGCACCCATATTTCACCTTCTCTTCATAGGTAATAGACTTGGATCCATCCTCCTTATAAATCTCCTAGATCATGTTAATGTTTCTACAAAAATTTGGAAAATTGATGAAATAATTTTTTATTGTTGTCTCTCTCTTTAGCCACAAGACTCTACTTTTCAGCCTCTTGGTTGGTTCTTGTTTGGACAAAAGCTCATGTCTCTCAAAGTCACCTTCCTTTAACTAAAGGATTTGAGTATCATCAAGGGAAATCTCATATGGATCCTTGTAGAGATAAGAAATGACTTCTTTGGCCTCCATTAACATTAGTTGTGAGTTCTCCAAGTAAACCTTGAGCATTTGCTTGGAGACTTATTTGATTCGATCCAAGTTTTGAGAGAATTGATGCATGAAAGTGGAGAAAACATTTGGGGATAAGTGGACCAAATTCCTAATCACTGGGGCCCAAAAATCCTCTTCTTGTATCCAAATAGGGTTGAATTTGAGTGGAGCAAGGGGCTTCACCTCTCTAGTGGATATCGAAAGGAGAATTGGCATATGGTTAAATTTTCCACTTTCAGAGACCCATGATTTCTAAGTCAGTTTCCCTCCTAGAAATTGTTTGGAAACTAGGAACTTGTTCAGCCTTTTAGCCACTATATCATCATTAGAGTGAAAATTCCTCCATGTCGAAACCAATTTAATGGGTTTGATGTCCTCTAAGTGAAATTATCCAAAAATGATAAGAAGAAACAACTTTGATAATATAGTCTAGGGAAATCCCCTTGTACTTCTCTAAGAGAGGCTGTGAAATTCAAATCCCCTCCCACCACCAATTTAGAGTCGTTGACAACTATGTAATTATATAAGTTCTCCCAAAATGGGATTGATCATTGTACATTCCATATATATTGACCACCTTGAAGGAAAAACTAGAGTCCTTAAATTCCAGATTGACTGAGACAGTGGAATGATACAATGATGATAAAGAGGATCGATAGAATAGGAACTAGCCTATGATTACTCCCCCTGCCTGAACCAAAACATCAACTACACAAATGACCAACCCTTAAGCCAAGTTTCCAACACCTGAATGGATTTTTATCCTTCACACATCCTTTCTTGAATAACAAAAACGTCTAGTTTTTGTCTTGTAATAAACCTTTTGAGGGATATCGTTTTGTGGGTGCCCCCAACCGCCCATGTGGGATAGGATTTTCATGGTGTAGGGGCCCTAGGGGATTTCCCTACTCTAATGGCCTATGCTATAGTAGCCTATTTTCCTTTACATATGTCTGTGACAAATCATTTTTGAGCTTTGAGAATATGTAATTTTTATCCCATGGGATTGGGGCTAAGCCCCCAGATAAAAATGAGTCAGATTTTCTGTGAGGGTGTGGCCTTAGTGGATATTTCTTCTTGGGATGCAGGTAAGGGGTTGATGCTACTGCACTAGGGGTGGAAAGTTGGGAAGCCTACACAATTATCTGAGGCTTATCTTCCAGGATAACAGAGGAGAGAGGGGAAGGGGAGGGAAGCATAGGAGAGACAAAGGCAGGGCCCAAGGCATGGCAATAAAGGGTAAAAGAAGGGACAAGGAGGGGGGGTACAATAAAATTAAATTTAGAAGGGGGCGAGAGAGAACGAAAATCAAGAGGCTTACCATAAAAAATGTCTTGTTAAGACTAATTGACTAAGGAGACACCCAAGCATGTTGCCTTTGGATCCAAGAAATTTTCTTTGTTTTTCTTGTTCTATGATGAAGTAGTGCCTTCCACTAGGATCTCCTTGGAATTTTTTACACATATCCTCGTCAGCCTTGCTGAAAAGGGAAGTTCCTTTTTACAATGCTCATATAAGTGGCCAACTTCATGACAGACATAACAATGGAAGGGAAACTGCCAATAGTCAAATTTTTGGTGCCATATCTTATTGTCAAATACCAAATCTACATTTCTTACTAGTATGTCATACAAGTTTACCTCCATTTTCACCCATGCCCATCTCCTATGAACCTTCCACTCCAAATTGGACTCCAAGATAGAGAAGACCCCAAACTTGTTTCCAATGCCTTCTAGGCCCTAGGGGGTCCAAAAAAACAGAGGAAGTTTTGAAAATATTTCCCATACCTTCATGGTATACCCTAGCTCTCTTCCTGGGTCGAAACTGGGGTCCCAATTAAGTAACGTCAGACCAGAAGGGTCCCAATTCCAATTAACCTTTAGTATTTTTCACAGTCTTCTTACAACTGAAAGATGAACACCATCCAACCTTAAATCAACACATGAAAGACAATCCAACCTTAAATCAACACATGAAAGACATGAGAGTAGCCTACCTTGGGTTTCCAATTATTTTCTAGCCACCTTGAGAGCGACCCCTCCTTCGAGTTTTTTGCATATAATTTTCCCTCTAAGGTCATCCTGAAGACTTTTCCAACCTCCTTGACTACCACATCCTTACCCACAACCATTTTCACTAAGTCCATTTAGGCTCTAATGCACTTCTTTTTAGGTTTATGAGGACCTTCTTCAACATCAGGTTTCGCACCTACACCAACCTTCGTTATTTCATCCACCTACTAAAACATCGAAGGATCAATAATTGGGGACAAATGGCTTGAGGATGGGGGTAACGCAGTTGAAGGGCTTCACACATGCTCTCCATCAATCCCATTAAACTCATATTGTCCTCATTTTGCACCGGATATGAAATTATCTAAGTCAAAATAACTTATAGGGCTAGTGGAGCCTTCTAGATTTTCTCCCATGTAGTACAATGAATCCTCCCAATCTTACTCGGACTGTGGTTGGAATTTCATCTATTGGATCAGACTTGGCTCATAATCCACTAAATCCTCCTCTAGATCAGCCATGGCCACGTGTCTGCCACTATTCTACTGCACGGAAAATATCTCCAAGAAATGAAATGGAAAAGGGCATCATCGAAACCTCACAGAATATTATACCGATGAAAGAAGACTAGAATTGAAGCCCTCCTATAGGCCTTGGTACTAAGGATTTTGGGGCTATAGCCATGTTCCCGCAAAAAAATCTTGACCTTAGCATCAAATCTAACCCGTGACCTCCCCAACTAATCATTAGGGGAGAGATCTCATGTTTGGATCAAGACTACTTTAGCTAACCCTCAGATCTCTCTCTCTCTCTAGAGAGAGAGAGCCNAGAAGACTAGAATTGAAGCCCTCCTATAGGCCTTGGTACTAAGGATTTTGGGGCTATAGCCATGTTCCCGCAAAAAAATCTTGACCTTAGCATCAAATCTAACCCGTGACCTCCCCAACTAATCATTGGGGGAGAGATCTCATGTTTGGATCAAGACTACTTTAGCTAACCCTCAGATCTCTCTCTCTCTCTAGAGAGAGAGAGCCCTAAGGGTTATCTAAAGTGGTCTTGAGACAAACATGATATCTCTCCCCCGGTGATTAGTTTGGGAGGTCATGGGTTATACTCTATTTATACCCTCATGGTGAGGCTCTGTAATCAAAGCTAAAGGTTTACCCTGTTTACCATCCATGGATCATGGGGAAGTACTCAGAGGGTTTTCCATGAGGATTTCCTTGGAATATATATATATATATATATATATATATATAATGAACTATTAATTTTAATTGGCAATATCAAATTTCTATTAAAAATGATAACAATTAGAGTTTAAAATGGTCAATTGGATTTATGATCCAAATTTTAGGGTATATGGTCTAAATTTAGATGCAAAATTCATAAACATATAAATCTAATAGATTGTCCATGTGGATCAAGGAGATTCCCACCTCCTCATTAATTACTTGGGCTAACAAGTTGCTCATATGGGTCAAAGAGAGTCCCACCTCTCCATTATTGTATTGGATTTTATTTGCCACTACTTAGTTAGCTGGGTAGTTAGATATATTATTATAATAATAGAGACTCATTTAATGAGGTCTTTCCATTATTGTATCATGTTTTATTTTCTACTACTTAGTTAGTTGGGTAGTTAGATCTATTATACTAATAATGTAAACTCATTTAATGAGATATTTTTTACTTTGTCCAATGGACCATTTTGTGATGCTATATAGAGGCCTAGCAAGCCTTCTCATAATATCAAGTTACTCATTTTGGCTTCTCTCATATTTTTTATTGTTCATTGTGAGATTAATTAGATCTGAGTTATTTACTAGTAATTAGTTTTAGAGGTCAAGCTCCTCTTTGAGCCTCACCTCCCAAGTACTTCATTTACATGTTTTTGTCCATGCTTCTTTTCATGCAATATTGGCATTTCTAAGCTCCTCCTCTCTCAGCATTCAATCCATCTAGATCTCAGCCCCCAAGATCCGAATCAATTTAGCTTGGGTGGTTTGAAGAAATTGTTATCCTCCCTACCCAGGTTCAATTCCCTCAAGTGACATGTTGAGCTCTTAATGAGTTCAAAATGACATGTTGACATTCTAGGGTTTACCTTGGATACCATCATCAAAATGAGGACAAGTAGTCGGAGGTTTCTAATCTTTATAACCTAAAAAAATTTAATAAACAATTCAATATATTACTTAAAATTACTAATCATATATCACTTACTCCTTAATTGTTTAAACTTAAATATTTGTAAATCAAATTTTACAATTAAATTTTTTTATTAATCATTTTTATAAAAACAATTGTTTTTTATCCCAATTTTGTCATTTTCTTAAATTACAAACTCTTCAAAATATATCAGTGTGAGAGTAGATGTTAAACTTTGAAGATAAGGATTCAACACAAAAATATTTCATGGTAATGAGTTTAATATTACTCTCCAACATGTTTGACAAATATATTTTTTATTACTAAAACAATCATTAGATATAAGATTATGAAATTAAATATACTTATTTTTAATATTTGTTATAAAGAATTTGATACTCAAGAATGATATGTACAAACTTTTTTTAATACATATAGACACTACAAATTTTTATTATTTAAAATTTCTTAGTAAAAAAAAAACACTTTTGAATATATATTTTATAAGTTGTGTGGAGGTATTTGGGGGTGTTTTTTCGAGAAGGGAATTTCTTAGGTGAATGTAGGAGGAATCTAAGGTGGTGCCACAGGTGTGGGGCCGCAGGCCAGTCTCGTGGGATCTTGAGCATGAAGTGTAATTACTCTGTAGGTCGCATGTATGAGGCCAGGCTTGAGCATTTAGTTCCCAAGCATGTCTCGGAGAGAAAATTCCACACGACATTCACCATGCCCTGATCCCAAGATAGACTCTACAGAACTTTCCCTTCCAAGATCGTGCAATGATAGGACCAGATGACACACGTTGTGGGAGCTGGAAAAATCAAATCTGGTAGATTATGAAGAGAACCCCTTTCATTTCAGGGCATTTAAGACCCAATTTGAGTATTGTACTATATATCCCCCATGTTGTGTATGTGGTTTATTCTTTGCATGATTGGTCCCATGTATTATACATTGATATGTGAGTAGGGGGGGGCTGGGGTCCCTCTTGTAAGGGGGTTCGGGGGTAGAGCCCCCGATTTTTTGTTGTTATTGTTGTAGATTTTCACCTTGTACAATTAATTACTATGAACATATTGCTAATAAAACAAAAAATATACAATGGAACACACACACATTACACATGTATTTTTACCCTAGAAACCCATACCAGGAAGACCAACAACCTATTTAGAGACACACCTCTAATCTTCCATTCATCATATTATTCATTTTGTACAATACAATATACATATAGGATATTGCATCATCCAAACCCCTAATACATTGACTTGGATTAGTCAATAACCCTAATTCCTTAACTGAAATTAGAAAACCATCGACAAAAAACATTTGCTAAAAAATCACCAAAAACAGACACAAAAAACCACATAATGGTTTTTTTGGGGGGGCTCCACCCCTGAACCCCCTTGCTCCCATATCGTTTTGTAGTACATGGGGCCAATATTACAAATAATATAACACATACCCAACATTCTCAGACTTGTTTTTTTATTTTCATACAAGGGGTTACAAGATTACATAGTCAACACCAAGAGAACTTCTCAATGCTCATAGATTTTGTTAATGAATCTACAACATTCTCCAAAGTTTCCACCTTCATCAATAACACCTTCTTGTATTCAACCATGTCTCTCACAAAGTTATATTGAACATCAATATGTTGTGTCTTTGAATGATAAGTCAGGTTCTTCACCAGGAATATTGCACTTTGACTCTCACAATCTATCCTTACGGCTTGTTGTACCAAACCAATACCTGAACACAATCTTCATGACCATACTGCTTCCTTGTTAGCATGAGTGGCTTCCATGTATTCAACTTTCATAGTTGATATTGCCACTACAGATTATATGTTTCCCATCCAACTAATTGCTCTTCCAAAAAGGTAAAACACATACCCTCTTGTATATCTTCTACGATCCAGATCTCCATCATGTTCTACATCCATAAAGCCATGTATTTCCAATATTTTTTCCAATCCTAGCCTTCTTTGGTATCACAATACATAATAAGTAGTGTTACACAAATACTTGAAAACCCTCTTTATTGATGTTTAATGCGCCTTCCCTAGTTTTGATATATACCTATTGGAAAATCCCACTACATGTGTAATGTCCAGTCTAGTATAGACCATTGGATACATTAAACTTCCAATTTCATTGGCATATGGAACATGAAACATGTACTCTTCCTCTTCCTGTGTCTTCGACAATGATCTACATATAACTTTACACCTACAGGAATAGGAACCTTGACCAATTTACATTCTCACATATTAAACATTTGCAATATTGTCTTGATATATTTCCTCTTACTTAACCAGAGTTTCTTGTTTTCTTGATCTCTTTTAATTTCCATGCCTAAAATGAATTTTGCAGCACCAAGATCCTTCATGTCAAATTTAGAGGACAACTGAGTTTTTACTTCTTGGATAATTTACTTGTCATTTCCTATCAAGAACATATCGTCCACATACAAGACCAAATAAATAAGATGATCACCGATTAATTTGAAACACACACAATGATTTTATTTTCTCCTTGTGAAGCCAAGTCCCAACATATAAGTATCAAATTTTTGATACCACATCCATGGATATTTCTTTAGCCCATACAAGGACTTTTTCAGCTTGCCTACTAGCTCCTTCTTTCCCTTCAAAATAAAACCTTCTAGTTGCTTCATGTAGATTTCTTCTTCCAGATCCACATGTAGGAATTTTGTCTTCACATTCATCTATTCTACTTTGAAATCAAATACAACAACAACAAATAAAAAAAATCTAGTTGAAGTTGACTTGGAAACATGAGAAAAAATCTCACTGACGTCAATTCCCTCTACCTGGGAATAAAAATTTGCTACTAATTGAGCTTTGTATTTCTTCACTTTTCCTTTTGCATTCAACTTTTTCTTAAACACCCATTTGTTTCCAATAGGATTTATTCCAGTCAACAACCCCACTAGATCCCAAGCCTCATTCTTGTCCAAGGCTACCATTTCTTCAATCATCGAATTTTTCTATAGTTTTCCATCCTCTAAATCCACTGCCTCCCTAACAGTTCTAGGATCATCATGAGTAATATACAAAGAAAAATATAAACGGAAATCAGGTGGAGTGTACCTTTTTTGTTTCCTTATTTACTGAATCGATCTCCTCAATACTAGAGTATGAGGATCTTCTTCTTCTGATTCTTGTTCTTTTGTAGAGTCAGATTCATTATCCTTCAACTCGAACTCTATTTTCTCTGGTTCTTCCTTCCTTAGTATGATTTCCATTTTGAAAACATCTTTGATCCCTCTAAATACAACATCTAGACTATACACTACCTTCTTAGTTTTTGGGTTCCAAAGCTTATAACCTTTCAAACCATCTTTATACCCAATAAAGATACACTTTTCAACCCTTTTATCTATCTTACTCCTATTTTCCTTTGGAACGTGAAAATAGGAATCATGACCAAATACCCTGAGATATATCAGAGAGGGTTTCTTATAAGTCCATGCCTTGTGTGGAGTCTTTTCATCTAGTGCTAATGAGGGTGATCGATTGACCAGGTAACATGTAGCACCCACTTCCTATGCCTAGAATTATTATCCTAACTCGACACAACTGAGCATGGACATTGGTTTTTCCACAACATATTGTTCATCCTTTCTGCAAATCCATTATGTTGAGGTGTATATGGAGTAGTATTCTACCTTTCTATACCGAACTTCTTAAATAATTATTCATATTCATTTCCACAAAACTCTCCACCATTATTCATCCTCGACACCTTAATTCTTTTCTCTTTTTAATTCTTCACAAGAGCCTTAAAATATTTAAACATGTCAAAGAATTCATAATTCTTCTTGAGGAAATATATCCAAGTATTCCTAGAGAAGTCATCTATAAATGATACATACTACACAGATTTTCCTAGTGAAGGAACTGACACAGGTTCAAACACATCATTTTTCACTAACTGTAAAATTTCCTCTGCCCTCGTTGCACTAGTACCCGATTATGCTTTCCATATACAAAGTGTTAATAGAAATAAAAAATCTATAAATTAGTTAGACATACCTTCAACTATATTTTTACCGTGTAGTAGTCAAAATCCCTTCTCTCTGATATGCCATAATATTTGATGCCACACCAATCCTTTTCTTCAGAGAATGTAGGAGTTTTTTCTTCTTGATATCCAATCTTAGGAACAACAAAAATATTACACCCATCACTAATAGTGCTACCCTATAGCTTATATAGAGTTCCAATCCAAACTCCCTTTAGCAACACCATTGTTCCTCAAACGATCATGCACGTTTCTTTCTCAAACATTACTTTTACCCCTGGATTCTCCATTTTGCTTACAAAAATCAAATTTCTGGACAAACCTGGGATGTGTAGAACACCAAGGAGTGTTATAATCCTTCAATCCATGAGATTTAATTTGTATTTTCCTTATCCTATGAATTTTGTATCGATTCATCACTGTTGGCACAAGGGCAGACCTAGGTTTCAACGCTCAAGAGCACACCAACAAAGCCCTAACTACTAGCCCTTTCGGCAACACCTGCGAAGCAAATGAAGTCTCACCCAAGGTAGATTCATGGGTGGTTGCAAGACTCAGGTGTCTGCAACCTTAGCTGGGACACAGATCTGTAATTATATCATTTATAGAGCACGTAGCATCGATCATTCGTCAATATTCAACCCTTGTTCTACTTCACAGATAGCACAAAGCATCGCAGTGTACACTTAGATCTACAGTAATTCAGTACTTAACCATAGTAACCCAGATCAGATCTAGTAGATCAGCACTAAGCATCCTCATACACATCAGATCTAACAATCATATATATCTAAGAAGCACATAGCATAAGTGGATATATTAAATCACATAGCATAAGCAAAAACACATTGAATCAAAGCACAGAGCATAACACACAGATTTACGTGGTTCACCCCCACCCTGGGGCTACGTCCACAAGATCTTCTTCTGTATTATCGTCTTCAATCTGTTACAAGCACAAAGCCTCCAAAACCTTTCTTCGCATAGGATAGAAGATCTATGTAGCTCGTTAGATCCTTCTTTCTTGTGTTGCAGCACTTAGCTTTCTATAGAAACCTCACAATAACTTGCACTTAGCCTTGCAACTCTTACACGGTTCACAAAGAGCACTTATTCAACATCACATAGATGCACTACTAATTGCACTAAGAAATCATATCTACTCTTTCTTACATTACCTATCTTTCTATTTATACATTACAAAAGTGGGCCTAATCGTGGGTAAACCCACAGGCTGACATCCCTTTCCCATTACATTAACCCAAAACCCTAAAAGGGCCCAAAAGTGGAACGATATCCTATGATMTCTTCTTCGCTTGGCGCTCCATCTTTGACAGGCTTTCGAAGTCCAAAAAATGGTCAAATATGACCAAGTGTTCCTCAAAACTTGGTCAAGGGCCAATAATCACCTAGGAAAACATCACCTCTATCATACCTTTCATACTCACAAAATCACTCCCTATGAGGATTCATTTGAAAGGATGCACCTGAGTCAACCAACCATGCCTCGTGATATGCATGTGTGATTCAAGAAGCCAAGCACACATCCCCTCCTTCCATGGAGGTTTTTTCTTCTATAGAAGGACAATCTTCATATCCCTTCCTTCTCTCAATGCTTTTGGATCTACATTGCTTCCTGTAGTGCCCTTCTTTTCCACATCTCCAACATACCTTTGCAAACTTTCCGAGAGATTTAGATCTTACATTATATTTAGATCTACTACTTGATGAATTAGATACATTCATTTCTTGAGAGAATCATCTTTCAAATAATGCATTTGTGTTATTTCTTTCCATAGTTTTTTGCCTCATCTCCTCCGACAAAAAGGATGAGACCGCATCATCGAACATTAAAGTAGTTGAATTGTTACCTATGGAAACAACCAGACTATCCCACGAGTCTAGTAAAGAGAACAGTAAACTAATGCACTTGTCTTCATTAAAAATATTGATATCAACAGATAATAGTTGACTTACCATAGTATTGAATGTGTTCGTATGCTCTATCGCCAAGTTTCCATCTTTCATCCTCGGGTTATACAACTTCTTCCCCGGGAACAATTTATTTACCAGGAACTTAGACTGATACAAAGTCCCCAACTTATTCCATAATTCCTTCGTTGTAGCTTCCCTAGACACATTCAGTAACACTGGATCGGAGAGACACAAGAGAATTGTGCTCTTCGCCTTCTGATCCAACTTTTTCCATTCTTTTGTTGATGTTTTTTTAGGTGTTGTTAGTCGCTAAAGTTGCACTTGACTTTGAGAGGGAAAGCTAGGGCATCATAAAATTATTGCAAAAGTATTTTGAGGATGTTTATGGTTTGGTTTTTTGAATAAGGTGGTTGAAAACTGGCTCAAGGTTTTAAAATAAACAAGAAATTCAGAATAAGAACAGAAGATATCCCATTGACTGGTTAAAGAGAAAATGAAGTCACATAGATGGATTAGAACAATAAGGAAAAGATAAAATGAAGTTTTCAATTTGTCAACTTCACATAAATTCTTATCTCAAAATATCATTAAGAAACAAGAACATCGGCCTGAAATCAAAACTTGAAAATAATCACCACAACAAATTCTTTACTGTATTAATTGATAATCAAGAAAACAAATGCATTGCAATTTGAATAATGAGCTCAAGCATGAAGAGAGAAGAAAATGGTATAAAAGAGAGTCTAACCATTCATATGCCTTTTTCTATTAAGTTTCAAATATAATAGGAATGTCTTATAAGGAGTTTCAAAACAGGTCCCTTGGATCTCCAATTTTTCGATCCCTAACTTCTCCTTCTACGGAGTTTATATAGAACAATACATAATTATCAAGATCCAAAAGAAATGGATCTTAAAACCTCCTCATATATATTTAGTTTCTTGTTTCAAATAATCAAGGAGAATATCCAATCTGATCTCCAATTCGAATTGATGAAGTGGCTTGTCAACTATTGTCCATGAGATTTTTTAGGAAAATAAATCTGGCAAAATCCTGAAAAATAGGTTCCAACAATCTCTTTGTATCTCTCAAATAGTGATAGATGTGTAAAAACCGAGAGAGGTTTTTTTGAAGGGACGCGTTCCCAACAAAATGTCTTTTTGTTTCCAAAAATTCATAACGAGTTGTTCTGAAACCTCTCCCAAAATTACTGACTAAAACAATAAATTATTTATTGTGAAATATCATAAAAATAGGCCTCAAAGATCAATTTGAATCTCTTAAAATGTGATTGTTGTGTAAAACTTGAGAGAGGTTTTTGTGAAGGGGAATGTTCCCAACACAAAATTCTTTTGGTTTCAACAAATTCCTGTTCATATGTTCTGCAACCTCTCTTGAAGAAAAAGACTAAAACAGGTAAAAACAAGCAGAGTATTTCCTATAGCTTTATCAGAAAATTAGGCCTCAAAGATATATTTGAATCTCTTAAAATGTAATAGTTGTGTAAAAACAAAGAGAGGTTTTTGTGAAGGGGCATGTTTCCAACAAAAACCTCTTTTTTTTTAACAAATTCATCTCCATAGTTTTAGAAAATTCTTTTGGAGATAAGGACTAAAATAGGAAAAACAGAGTATTTCCTGTATTTGATTTCTGGTTTTTCTTTATGTTGTGTTCATCTTTAATTTTTGAAATCCTGTATCTTCTCTTGTTGTTTGGAATTCCATTTCTCCACCTGAGCTTTTTATTTCTTTTATTTCTTTACCATTTTTTCCTTTGGCACTTTTCTTACTTGTCAATTTTTGTTTATGCTTGACTGTGGGATTAATTGGATTTACATTGTAATCTTCATTTGTATCTTCTTCCATTTTAATGTCAATATTAGGAAACACTTCTGCATCTGGAAACATTTCAATCTCTGCATCAAGTTTTGATCTCTTACCTTTGTTAGTGGTAGCCTTGTCTTGGTTTTCATCTACAGGAGTATCAACAGGAAATTGTTGAGTCTGTTTCTTTCTCTTACTGGTCCTTGTCACCCTTGTTGCAGATAATTCCTCTTTGACTGGAAATTCATCAACTATGATACAATGTTTTTGTGTAGCTTCTTTTTTCCCTTTTCCCCTTTTCTGTTTGCTTGGCTGTGGATCAATATTTAGGGATTGGATCAACCAATTCCAGGGTTTCTGTGAATTATGATCAAAGCGGTATGCCATTCTTATCTAATCCAGCTGTGAGGAACTCCTTTATTCCAGTCTAGGTTMTGTTTGTCTGGTAGAAAGAATTGATTTACGAACTCCATGACTATATTCTCTTTTTTCCACCATYGTTCTATCCCAATTACTAATTTGCAAKATTTGGCAATGGATTGCTCTTGTTACCAACATCAACAATTTACCTATCACCACTTTGAAGCCATCAAAGTTCTATGTGAACAACATGGATATATGTTCGTCATGCCCTTGGAAGGTGGTAAAAAAATTGAACCAGCCAGTGTCTTTAAACTTTTGTTCCATCTACAGATAAGCTTCGAATAACTCAACGCCCTCGGGTTCCAATGTGACAATTTGCCCACTTCTCTTAG
>SNQJ01S0091715.1:32670-51446 GCA_010110895.2 Picea sitchensis | reverse complement strand
TACTAGACAAAATCTTCGTAAGGAAACACCATTGAAATATAGTTAATATGAATGTTAAATACAAGAATCCGTTTTTCTTAAAATTTAGAAGAAAGCATTAAAGTAACACGAAATTATTTAGACTATTGATAGACCATGGTAAGCCAATATAGAACCCGTAAATATTTATCAGTTACAGGATATAAAGATTTCGAACCTGAGAGGTATCATTTAGTAAACAAATTTATGAAAGGTCCTTTTAGGGGCTCTCTCTTTGGGGTTATGGGTTATGGGCGAGGATGGTATACAAGAGAAAGGGACCTTTGAGGTATATGAGGGGAGCTTGGTTGGGAAAACATACTAAACAGAGTATAACTAGTCATGACGGGAATTTAGAGCCTACAAAACAAATAAAACTATTTTAATATGGACAAGGAAATACTGCAATTATAGTGCAACGCTCTCACCCTAATAAACTTAATTTCTGGAATGAAACTAAGGGAAAATCCCGTAGAAGCTCAATACCAACCAATGATATAGGATGGTGAAGCAGAGCGAAAATAGTACACCCTAGGGGCAATCTACTCGCGAATCACCAAGAAAACAAAGGAACACGGTATCAACCCTTTCAGAGTTTATAGAATAGATAAGAACACAGTAATAAAATTACTTAGCAGAGGGGAGGAACTTCCAGAACCTTCCTGGAGTTTTGGCAATAATAAAATAACCTCTTACTGATAGTATAATCAGTGCAACACGTAGGTTACCCATAATGGTTGCAAGAGGAAGAGAACTCGGACACAAACTTACAAGTGGGTTAGATAGCAATGTCGCCTCCTCTATGAGCAAAAACCTCACCGTTGTTTCCCTTCGCCAAGAAATCAGAGTCACAGAGCTAGACTTCCAGAGAACCTCCCCACAACAAAATCCATTAACCTAGCGAACTCCTTCCTCGGAGAATGAGGTCTGCGCATACAAATGACTAGGTGGTGAGATAGACTTGGCACATCCATATTGGATAGTAGGTCAGATGATGGCCTCGACTGTATCATGTACCCTACCCCCCTTTAATGACCTGTCCAGGATTAAGTGCATATCAGACCTACCCCTCTTTTGGTATTCAATGAGCGATTGAGTAAGGAAGCGCCTGTGCGACTCATGGAAACCTTTAACCCTAAATCACAATAAATGTAGTTAATACAATGTACAGTTGACACTACATTCGTGCAGGTGGATCTGAATGGAATGGTTATGTGCATATCAGACCTAAACCCTAAATCACATTAAATGCAATTAATACAATGTACAGTTGATGCTACGTTTCAGACAACTGCAACCGAATGGGATTTCTAGCACGGGTAGAGGATTTTCAAATATTCGCCCTCTGATTTAAACGGGAAGCCTTACCTAACCACTATCCTGTATCCAGATACTTTTAAACTAAAGGGGTCTTCTTATATTATACTTTTCGCAGAGGAGTATAGTCTAATACTCTACCTTTACCTAAGCCTGTTTGGTCATTTTTAATGTGTGATTATGTGTATGGTCCAACGCATGAGGCCTAGGCTCTAAATCCAAAAGTCGTTTGTAATGTAAACATATGGTAATGGTTTATATGTATGGTCTAATGCGTAAGGTTACGGCCATAAAATCCCAAAGTCCTTTGTATTGTTAAGACTATGGTAATGGTTATAGGTACAAATAGATAGGAAAGTAATTATAATTACAGGACTTTAAATAAACATTGAAATGGGGAATACGCACTTATTATATCGTCGATTTGAAAAATTTAAGTTGAATGGTAATGACAGTTGACGATAGTAAGGAATCTAGTAAACTCTCAGATTCAAGCTATATAATAGAAAGCCTACTTTCTTGAATTCCGAAGCTATTCATGGATAAATGTACAAACAATTTTATTTTTTTTGACAGTTTTTAAGGTACATTACAAAAATTAAGGTGGTGGTTGGTCGTAAATGATATGGTGGATAAATACATGAGAGGCCCCATAGTCATTTGTTAGGGAGGTTGGTTTAATAGTTTCGGGATTTCAATGAACGTAGATTGAGCATGGAGGGGAATGGTATTCTCATTCATGATCATTAATTCAAATGGAGATAGGAGAAAAAGGATAGTTCACACAATGGAAGAAGGAAGATCTCATGAATCCCATTGTAATCCTGGCCAAGATTTAAATTGATGTGCAGTTTGAGGCTTTTGAGAGGTGCATAGCCCATATTTTTGTGAAAGAGGAAGAACCCGGTGAGGACTAGATGTAATGTTTGAAGTGTTAATTTAATAGACTAGTGTTGCATGTAGATTTTCCTCCATTAATGGGTTGTGTGCATTGCTTTGAATTGCATTGTTGTGTGCTCCCAGTAATTACAACATCTACAGTTAATAGACTATCTACACTACTAATGTGTCAGAGCATGTTTGATCCCCACATGTGAGTGATAATGACACACCGATGTTTTGACATTGTAAAACCCTATGGGGAAACATCCAAGACCTTCGCTAATGTGGGCACTTGGACCAATTTATTATTGTGAAAGAAAAATATTACATAGAGATTTACAAGAGAGTTTATTGCAATCGATCATCGGTAAATGACCCTTAGTAAAGAGTGATCTCTAGAAGAGGATAGCCTAAGTGGAATCAAGGTAGAAGAAACCCACATGAGTGCTCCAAAGTTTTTGAGGAAATTATGAATCCCTTAAAGGTCGAGGGATTCCTTTAGGAAGAGTGGGACAATTCAACTGAACACGTTTCAAGTGTGGACCACAAGGGCACCGAAATTATATGTGTCTAGATAAATTATATGTCAGTTGAATAAAAGAATAAAGAACATGTAAATCTCCATTAGTGAAGATTAAAATTGGGTTTATTGTTGGAGACAACACATATCTTAATTGAGAGAAATGGCTTAGGCTTCAGATTGCAACAATATTTTCCATAATAGGGATTTTGGTCCCAACAACAATAGTGGTGAAGGTGGTCTAAAATATATTTATTCTAAGAAAGAAAAAGGGGAAGAACTATGGTTTTATTAGTAGATCTTTGCACATGCCTATGTTAGGTTATTCACACACTTATGAGTTAGTTAAGATAAACTTGGTACAATATTTCCTTAGGTTAAAGTGTGTTTCTTTAGTATGCATTTGTAGTTATGTAATCTGACGGTCAAAATTTGTTCTAGACATAAAGTGATCTAATGATTCATATTCTCCTCGATACTAATGGCTATATTGATTAAACCAACCCCACTCATATTTTTCGGGGGTGATGCACCTTCAGACCATGTTGTCTCACAATGTATTCATCCTTTGGTTGATGAAGTGCTCATTCTGATGCAATCTTTGACTGAAACCACTCTTTTTTGCGAGGGTGATTTTCCTTCAAATCATGTTGTCTCACAACCTATTCAGCCTGTGGTTGAGGAAGTGGTTGTTCTGATGAAATATTTGGTCAACCCCACTCTTCTCTTGGAGAGTGTTGATTCTACCAAATGGTCATGTAGATGCAATCTTCGATTGATCCCACTCTTCTCTTGGAGAGTGTTGAGTCTACCAAAGTGGTCATGCCGATGAAATATTTGGCTGATCCAACTCTTCTGATAGGGAGTGATGTGTATACCGACTATGTTTTTAGCATTTCCAGTTCAATACTTTCATAACAAGGGGACATTTTGTCCACTTCGATCACACCCCCTCTAATTCCTAGGATGGTTTCCTTTGATTGGAATGACCTTGTTGAGCCTCACCTTCCTTCTTATACGCCTTTTCAAATAAGGGTTGAATTTAATTCAAAAAACATTTATTGATGTATTGTAGATGAAGGAGACTCTGCAAGTATTTTATCCTCTTGGGATTGGAAACTTTTGGGTTCTCATGAGCTTGTGACCACTTCGCATGAGTTGTTGGATTTTGACAAACGTCCTAGTGAATATTTGGGGATTCTTCCTCAATTTCCTATCTCATTAGGTGGTAAGATTTTCCTTGTTTATGTTATAGTGGTGCAAGGCCCATTATATTTCAATATGCTTCTCGGGTGTGATTATGTATAGACTATGAACGTTGCAGTGTATACTCTCTTTTGGGTGATGCATTTCCATAATAATGGAAGCATTTTCACTATCGACAAGTTGGCATCCGATAATCACCATCCTAATTCAACGTTATTTCAAGATGCCCCTTTATATATATAAATTATTCATGTAGACTCTACCCCGCCATAGGTAAATTATGTGGCATCTTATCCTCCGTGTTAAATTTCTCCTGAGTAGGAACATGTTCGTGACTCATTTTTTCCTTCATGAGACTTGGTCTCAGTAATTGATCCATTGATTTATCCAATGAGGGAATGGGAGCCCTTTCTTCGCCCACTTGGTCTGAGTGATATTGAGTTTCCTTTTGAGTCTGATCTCATTGTTTGTAGATCCTCAAGCCCTTGTGCTTGTGATTCATTGTTGATAGATTCTTCTAGTCCTGGCTAGAACCTTCATCGTCATATGGAATATGGTCAATTTGCTTCCCCATTTGGGACTGTCAACCCTCCTCGTTTGACTGATTTATCATATTTTGAATTTCCTTTCGATGAGGCTATCCTTGAAGCCATGACTATGTTTTCTATACCGTGAGAAGACTTACACCATGGTTTGTGTTTTCTTCCCTTTTGGGAGACTTTCCAGGTTGACTGTCGAAGAGACTCTTGTTCAGATCCTAGCATTGGGATCTAATTGAACTACTACCATGCATGAGCCGTAAGCTCGTGCGGTGCTTTGTACCATATTGTATAGTCCATGTTTGTTGTTTTCAAGTTTTGTATTCAATAACACCTCTTATTTTCTGATGTTTCTATCTATATTGGATTTATTAACTTCTGTTTGAGTGTTATTGGCCTTATATGAAGGATCTTGGAGACATCTTTCTTTGACAGTTTCTCATCGTATCATTCCGTTCTAACAAGTATTGACCACGAGACTGGCATATAGGCTAGATTTTTTCCTACTTTCATTTTCTGCCTTATCCATTTCCTGGTTCATTTAGCCTTAGGATGGACCCCACTGAATTGTGACACTAACCTTCCTTGTCTATAAGTGTGTCATACTCTATGTGGTAGATCCTTCCTTCGATGAGCATCCTAGTTAGATCCTTGTTTTCCATTTGGTATCCATGCCATAGTACTTCATAGACACGGGAGTCCTGTTTAGTCCCGCCATGACCTTTTGTTGAAGCCTCGTAATTATTCTTCATCTTTCTCTGGCCTATACCTGAGGGAATCCCTAATGAGAATGGTTTGTTGTCTTTCAAGCTCACTTGAATTTTTCAAGCAACATCCAAAGAGACTTTATTTATTCTTTTCGATCTCATATGGATTACTTGAGAAAAGAAGACCCCCTAGAGTCTTGTTTAATCTCTTTTCAGACTCTCTAGAATGAAAATATTGTTGAGCAATCTTGTTTCACTTCATGCTCGTCAAACTCAAATTTGAGGGCACATATGTCCAACTGTAGTTTACCCATTTTTTGGTCCGGATGGATAATTTTAGGAATAAAGGTATGCCCTAGGAACTTCGGTTCGCTAGGAGATTATTCTCACGCGTAAGTTTAACCCTTTTTCGAGCCTGAGGGACTAAATTTTTGAAAAAGTAACATTCTCCTTGGTTTTGGTTTATCTCTTTTTCATGCCTTGGAAATTACTGACGAAAAAGGAACTCCCTCGGAGTCCATATTTAATATCCTTTCAAACTCCTTAAATATGAAATTTTTTTGAGTGACCTTATTCCTTTCACACTCGTTAATTGGTCCAGATAGAACATCTATCTAGCATGACTTTAATCTTTTTTCCAGCCAATAGATTATCCAGGAAAAAGGTACGCCTAATGATACTTGTCTCGCCAAGAGAGTTCTCCTAAGTTATATTTTATACTTTTTCGAGCTAAGGAGACTAAACCTAGAAAAAGGTTGTGAGTCAATAGTTAATCTCTTTTCAGTCTACTTAAAATTGAAAATATAGACGAGTGATCTTGTCTCAATCACACTCATTAAAATGGTTTTGAAGAGACATTATTTCGGTATAAGTTTAACCCTTTTTCGAACCGACTAGAATAATTGCAAAAAAGGAAATCCCTAGAGTCTTATGTTAGCATTTTTTCAGACTCTCTAAAACGTGAAAAAACCATCGAGTTTACCTTCTGTGGGATCGTAAAAATTCCCATGCAAGGAGCCTTGTTGTGTCATCCTTAATCGCAATGTGGGTCTCATCTTTGCGTCATTTGCCTAGTTTCGGATCCATGTTTCTCTCAATTATGACCTTCAAATCATTCCTTAAACGCAAGCCTTGCAACACGTTTTTCCTTTGCGATCTGACACCTTGACCCATGGAGGAATTTTATCGAGTGTCCTTATCTTGCACATGTCTCCTTGTGCCGAGCATCAGTGTGTTCCATGCGCCTTGAACTAGTTTTCATTCCCGCAACACTCATTCCTGCTCTGTAACATAGCATTCTTTTATTCCTTTTCAAGATTGTTAAAAATTGGAAAAAGACAAAAAAATCAAATATTCCAAAAAGAGGGGACAGTATATATAAATTATTTTTTGGTAGCAAGATAGTCACCCTTTGACAAAGCACATCCTTTCATTTGTTTTCCAAGCATTGGGATCTAGTATGACCTTCCAGGGCTATTCTCTCTACATAGAGCTATGTCCCCTTCCGTTTGGTTACTCTTCCAAACATATGGAGAGTTTATGGTGCATCCTGCATCACCAACTTATGTCAATGTTAGATTGCCCGAGTCTCATCATTTTTTATTCTTTTCTGCAAGGGAATTTTTATCCAACCTGAGTCGTCCATTTTGCATTTTGTCTCTTGACCTTCATGAGTCGACCATCCCGAGCATCCAGTCAAGTCTGGATTCAAAATTGATGAAGTTATGTACCTGATGATCGAGATCCTCCAATATTTCCCCGACGACATGTTGAAGACTTCAGAGTAGTGAGTCTTACACTCCTATTGTAATCCTACCTAAGCTGTTGAAGATAATGAAGTCATTTTCTGAGCTATGTTGTTCTCATCTCCAGCCGCAGGCGTCAATACTTCTTGAAGATGCATATTATTTGTACTTGAATATCATCATATAATTTTGAGATGTAGATCCTCTTTATATTTCTAATGGCTATACTTTATATGACATGGATCTGCAGTGTACTTGATTGACATCCATGATTAGCTCATCATGAGCATGGGTATGCCCGCCTCAGAGAGATTATTATTATTTTGCAGATGGTGTGATCCCGAACTGTTGTCTTGTGCTCACTCGACTTTGTGCCTTCCAACTGATAAAGATATTGTAATGTATTCCAGCCATCAGTTTCTCTTTTAACCCCACACATTAGGGGGAATCTATTATAGCCCAAATATTCCCTACCTATGCATACATGGTATTGGCCTTTTCACTTACACAATTTTCCAAATTATTGTTGAGAATCTTTCTTAAAAAAACCATTTTTTGGAGCATGTACATGTCCTGCTCCACTATTCCATGCGTACACACACTAGTTTCATACTAGAGAACCCGTGCTTACCTGCAAAATTTGCAAAAAATAAAAAGTTGAAAAGATTTTGGCGGAGTTAGCAGGCTATTGGAGGTTTCCCAACCATTTTACCCATTGTAGCATGTCCCTAAACCGAATAACCATATTTTTTTCATATAAAAAGAGCTCTTGGGATCTCATTTCGACATCAAGCGAGATAAAAGAGAAACTCTGCCAAAATCCATTCCCCCTCTAGCCCAAGTTTTGCAGCCCTTTTTGAGATTTGGCCTCAACATTCCCTCTTCAGCCTTTTCTCCTTATACAATCCCTTCTATTTTCCCAAAGAGATCAGTTGATTGTGAGAGGCAACATGGGAATGATGCACTTGGAGCAACAGTAAGAGGAGCTTGGGCCTTGTTCGCGAAGCGTTTTTGCGATCAAGAAGTTTGCAATATTTTAATCCTTAATTTGAATAAGAGTTGTTTTCATGTCCCAATTCATCGCATATTTGTGTCTTTATTGCTTAATACATCTACATTTAAATCTGAACGCTAACATTGATAAGTTGAGATTGCATATTTATAGCATATTTTTTCTAAGTGTTCTTGCAGGTCAGCTTCAGGAGGAGACACACAGCTTAGGAAACTACAAAGTTGAAGGAAGTTTGCATCAGACGTTAGGGACTAAGGTACACTTATCCATCTTCCTTCTTCTCTTTTTTCTCTTTGTTTGGGTAGTTTTTGGAAAGCTTATGATTAGGACTGTCTTTTAATGGAAGTTTGTGCTCTTCCTATATTCCAACCCAGTATAGTAATAGGGGGATTTTCCCCGCTAACACTAAATTGAAGACTTTTTGTCTTTTTGAAGAGGCTACACATGTAACTGGATAGAAGAAAAAATCATTTTTTTGTTTGATGATGAATTAGGCATAGGAATTAAATGAAAAAGGATCATCAATGCCTATGAATTCCATGGGAATCTAACTATATATATTTTTTATATTAATGTAAATACATATTTTGTTCTTGGAAAAAAAAGTTAAAATTTGAATTAATAAAAGATCTATGAACAAATTGTACAATAGGGTTTTACAAATAAAAAATGATGATTAGAAGACATGCTYTAGGATCCABATATAATAATAGRCCTATATACHTTTYCAAAYWTCYAATTTRATAATTTCTTTKAAACCTACAAKTWTACTATWTSATAAACTVAGATRATAAMAATAYYTTTCRATAGAAAATTCTAYACTAATGTTCTTGTTTGGGATTGAGTYAGGTGTTCAATTACATATTTACCTTTCYTTTTARATTTMTTTCCAGCAACTTAAGTCMAAACTTATTAATTGTACTGGGGCATAGTGTATGCATTGTAAATCGAATTAACTTCTTCTTCTTCTTCCATAGGGATGAGTGCAAGCCTTGGAGTGGTTGTCAAGTTTCCCATGGAGCCTTTATTTTTCCTTGGGTGTATCCTCCCCCAACTTTCAATGATATTTATAAGGGGAAAGGACTCTCACATGAATTAGTGGGGCTTCGAGTAACAATTATATATTCTTTGTCTCTTGACCCAAAGTGACTTTTCCTATAGTTCTCTTGATTTCTATCAACTAATGGTTCACCTTAGCACTATGTCACCATGTAGTATTCAATTTTTTTTCATTTTGAAAAAGGATTGTGATATCCCCAAAAATAAATTATTTTTGAAATTTAAATTCATTGGAAATTTATTTCGTTTTTTGTAAATTTGAATTTGGAAAATTTTTGCCATTTATGGAAATTTCGAATTTTGAATTTAATAATTGTAATTAATTATTATGACTGTTGGGCAGAGATCTGTTTTGACCCAACCAACTATTGGACTATTACACTTGTATGAAAACATAATATTTTATATTAATTGCAGGAGGACAAATGGAATAACCATGTTAAAATCAGCTGACCATGACTCCATGAGTGGGGAACATGTTGGAACTACCTCTGGGCTGATTATTACAAGTGGCAAATCAGTGATTTGGCCATTGGCAACCCCTTAAAATTAGGGATTCAGAAAGCTGTGAAAATTCCCAAGGGAGGGAAAAAATACCTGGGCAAAATTGATAAATAACATCTGTGAGGAGGTAGGACACTGCAAAGTATGTTGGGAAAGGAGACTTTTGATTTACTTGTTGCTATGAACACTGCTTGAGTGTGAGGCAGGGGAAAACTGCTAGAGCTGTAGGACATTGCTGAAGAGAATTTTTTCGAAGTTCTCCCTCATGGATTCATTGTCAGGCTAGGGGGTGAATCGGGCAAGTAGTTTAGCTGCCCTGTACTACGGTTGGGAGGAACGTGGTTGTTCCCTTTGTTTTTCTGCAAGCTAGTTTAGATATGTAAACCTTTCCTTACTCTCTCTTTGGATGTTTTGTGTCTAACTTATATTATGCATCTACTTGTTCTAAATTGAAGTAATTCTTTCAATGGATGATATTTATAGTGGTATTAGATTTACAATCATAGTCTAAATTCTGGAGTGGTCCCTCCCGAAAATTGAGAATACTATTCAAATTTATTTAAATACGATTTGAGTTTAAGAGAGAAGATACATCTACAGGATAGGCTTAATCTGAAGTCAAAATGATAGGATACTCTATACTTCTTAAAGAAAACCAATCTGTATATATATAGGTTTATTTCTGTGACTGAAGTATTAAACATATCTAAATGTGAGCAATCAGATAGGTTTAATTTGATTTCGAAATGCTAGGATACGTTGTATTCTTGAAGAAGACCAATCTGTATTGATATTGGTTTATTTCTGTGACTGAAGTATTAAATAGATCTAAATTTGAGCAACCAGAGTTGAGTAAATTTGTGTCAAAAGGAAACATTTAAATGTATAGCCAATTCCAAATAATCATACATCTTAAAAGAGACTTCCTGTCTTTTACATCTAAGAATTGAAGAGGAATACGAAATAGAAAGAACCTTATGGATCACCTGGGAACTCATATATTATATACATATATATGTATTGGAAATAAAACGCAAACTGGAAGTAATCTATCTACATCAGAAAGTTAAGGAAATCCGAAAAACCCCTTTTATTTATCAGATGCTAAAACAATCATGGGAATTGATGCCCATCATAAGACTTTATGCTTCCCTTGTTTTATTTAAAGAGAGGTCTACCCTTTCCACATTCAAAGTCTGTAACGAAGTTAGAAATATGCAAAAACCTTAAGAAGATCCAGAACAATTTTTGAATCGAATTTGTCACTCTGTGTTTTTTTTAACTGAATTTGTAAACTCTGTTCATTTTTTCCATTTTCGTCATTTCGAAGTTTATTGGTTCAATTGCGTGAAGTTATTTTGTTCTTGCAAACGTCGAAACCCGAAGTATCCCCATAGCCTGATCGAATTTCATGATTCGATGATTACCGTTTTATGTTGTTAATGCATCAAGCATTACTAAACGTCGAAACCCGTTATTGGCTAGGCCCCATACCTTTTCGTGATTTTGTGATTCGACGTTTGACGTTGTGCAGTGTTTTTGCATCGGGAGTTAGTAAACCCCGAAACCCCGAAGTGTTGGTCCCAAATTCCATTCACTTTTCACAATTCGAGAGTTATTGTGTGTTGGTGTTTGGCACTTGAAATCGCAAAATCCCGAACCCCGAAACCCTGAAGTGTTGGTCCCACTTTCCATTCACTTTTCACAATTCGGGAGTTGTTGTGTGTTGGTGTTTCGGCATTTTAAATCGTGAAATCCTGAACCCTGAAACCCTGAAGTGTTGGTCCTACCTTTCCATTCACTTTTCATAATTCAGGAGTTGTTGTGTGTTGTTTTTTGGGCATTTGAAATCATGAAATCACGAACCCCGAAACCCCAAAGTGCGGGGCCCACATTCTTTCCACATTTCGTGATTCGACAAACAACGTGGTCCTTTGTTTTTTGTATTCGGCATTTGTAATCGTCGAAACCCGATTGACCTCTATTTTTTTTCATAAAACTATAGGAACATAGTAGGAATTATTTGTTATATGAACAACTCTAATATTGTAATGAATGTAGTGGTAGAAAATGGTAGAGGATCTTCATCCATGACAGAGGTAGAATAGAAATAACAGATCATATTACGAGTCACTGTGTACAAGGCATGACAAGTACATAAATTATTGTATATGAAAGTATAAAACTAATTAAGCATATTTTTAGCGCGATTTTTTCTAAGACTTCTGCTTTCCATGAGGTCATACACCTTTAAGTATTCGAAATTTCATAATTTGACTATTTTTTAAAGGCATAAACCATAGAGAACAAGATGGGATCCTTCGAGTTAACTATGCTTGATGTGTAAGCTATTGGTGTGTAAGAATGAGACCCAAGTTAGATAGATATACTTGCTTGTTTATTTTTATGTAAGTAAATAAGCAGGACCGTAGCACATAACTGAGATTTCTAATTATTAAAATAGAATCAAGATAAAGCTACATACTTATAGGTGGAAACAAGTGCAAATGTTAATGGAGAGTTAAAGAGACCTCTCAGAGGTTAAACTGTATGTGCCCAGATCATTTTGATCTAACACCAGTTGTGCACAACCCTGAGATTTATCTCTTTGATCCTCAAAGGTTCCTTTGACCTAAGTTTAGATATTGCCCATATACATATAAGTATGTTGGAGTAGTTTGAGAGTTAAGGGAAGTGATAGAATTATGGACATAATTTATCCACATAAGATTTTCTATTCAAAGTAAACTAGACTAGTGTAATAATGTCACAATGGACAGAAATGAATCTTATCTTCTCTTAAATTCTAAGCTTACACAAAATTGAATTATATCATAGAAAAAAAAAAAAAAATTATGGTGAATTTGAGGTACATTACATATGGTATAAGAGCAAAAGCTACAACACTGGGCCTAAACAGGGCCACATTAGCTTCTTAGTATTTATTCTGATTTATGTAAAACTAAGAAATCTTACGAGTACAAACAGAATGCCCTTTCTATTTTTGTAAATTATGGCAGCTCAGGAGGGTACAAAAATTAGGATGGAAGGAAATCTGCAGGAAGGACCTCCTAGAGATCCAAGACATAACAATGATGGAAGCTCACCCATGGAGGTGTCGGAAACAATGAGGAATCTTATTGTTGAACTACATTTTTTCAAGGTCGAGAATAAAAAATTGAAGAAAGAACAACAGAAATAGCAAGAGATAAATGAATTCCTGTTGCGTAGTATAGTAACCAAGAAAGGCCCAAAAGATGATAACCATGACAAGGAAGTCGACAAAAGGGCCTCCAAGAATTCTGGACCAGAAACAAAAAAATGAGCCAGTTCGTCTGAAGGGAAACCTTCAGCTGAACACAAAACTATACCAGACAGAAAAAGAAAACATGTAGACCACCTTGAAGGAGAATTTAAAAAGATTAAACCAACTACCTTTGATGGAGAATCCAGGACAGGAGAATAAGCTGAGGCATGGTTGTTAGACATCAAAACATACTTCCAGATCTACAACTATTCCAACAACATGAAGGTTAGAATGGCCATCTACAATCTGAAGGGGAAGGCCAACATTTGGTGGCAGGACCTGAAATTGTCCAAGGGACTAAAGGAGAAACAGTTGGAATGGTTTGAATTTAAGAAGTATTCTAAGAAACAATACCTTTCTGAAAGCTATTATGAAAGGAAGATGAAAGAATTTTATGAGTTACGACTCAGACAGATGACAATGGAGGACCTTATAAATAAATATCTGGAACTGCTAAGGTTCATACCATACATCCGGGAGGATAAGGTAAAAATCCGATGATTCTTAATCTATTTAGCACAGTCCTACAGGGACATAATTGAGTTTGACAACCCCAAATCCTTGAGTGAAGTATTCAGGAAAGAACGAATGTTCTTTGACTAGTATAAACAACGGGTAGATTTTCCCAATGCCTGGAAGGATAAGAAGGAAGATCGAACGGACCAACGGAAGAAGGGATACCAGCCAGCTCCTTATCGGAATGCAGCAAAAATTTTCCCAAGAAAGAATTTTCACTCCAATCATCCTAATACGCAAGGTAGTGGTAAACCAGTAAACCTGGGAACAAAGAAGTTTGGGGACAAGTCTCGCGAGCCATTAAAGTGTTGGGAGTGTGGAGAGCCTCATATAAGGAGGAACTATCCATGTTTAACTTCAGCAAACAAAATTGTTGTTCATAATTTGCAGGAAGCCTCGACAATGGGAGACGTGGGTAGAAGCTTGCATCGGATAAATGCAACCATATATTGTCGACAAGTTGACCACCAGTCCTCGGTCGTAGAAATCGAAGGTAAAATCAATGAGTCAAGTAAAGGTAAGTTATGTTACTCCTAATATAGTAGAGTCAATTAAACTTAAGAAATTGAAGCATGCAAAATCATGGCTGGTACAACGAGCAACAGGTACTAAAAGGAAAGTAGTTGACTTTATTTTTGATTTTGAGTTCAACTTAGGTGGTCAAAAGATAAGGACCAATCTGAACATCTTACCACTAGGATCTTATGATATGATTATCAGAATGGATTGGTTGGAACAACACACAACAGTACTAGACTGTTATACAAAGATACTTAGCTATAAAGATGATTCTGACACTGTTAGAATAACCCAAGGCATAACAAAACCTGTATCAGTAAAAAAAGTTTCAGCGATGCAACTCAAGAAATACTTTAGAAAGGGATGTCAAGTTTATGCCATCCAAGTGACGAATCTATTAGAAAAATAAGATAAGCCAAAGTTAGAAGACTTTGCTGTCCTATGTGAATTCAGAGACATGTTTGTGGATGAGATACCAGAATTACCTCCTAGAAGGGAAATGGACTTCTCCATAGACCTACTACCTAGCTCAATCCCTATATCAAAAGCACCTTACCGAATGAGTCTACCAGAACTGACAGAATTAAAAATCCAATTACAGGAATTGTTGGACAAAGAGTATATTAGACCGAGCATTTCACCATAGGGGGCACCAGTCCTCTTTGTGAAAAAGAAAGACGGTACTCTAAGACTATGTATCGATTATAGACAACTGAAAAAAATGACCATTAAGAACAAATACCCCTTACCAAGGATAAATGATATGTTGGATCAAGTTTGTGGGGCCAAGATCTTTTCAAAATTGGATTTACGATCTAGTTATCATCAAGTTAGGATAAAAGATGAGGACATAAAAAAAACAGTGTTTCAAACAAGATATGGACACTACGAGTTTGTAGTCATACGTTTCGGACTCACTAACGCACCGGCCACATTTATGTGCTGGGTGAACAACATTTTCAGTCAATACTTAGACAAGTTCGTAGTAGTATTTATCGATGATATTCTGGTCTATTCTAAGATCGAGGAGGAACATGATGAACACATGAGAATAGTTCCGCAAACATTAAGGAAACACAAACTATACACAAAATTCGACAAATGTGACTTTTATCAAAAAGAAATACAATATTTAGGACATGTCATTTCCTCAGAAGGTATTGTCGTAGACCCGAAAAAGATAAAATCCATTATGGAATGGCCAGTACCTAAGGATGTGATAGATATCCAGTCATTCATGGGAATCACCGGATATTATCACAGATTTATAGAAGGGTTTTCCAAGATAGCCTACCCTATCACGTCACTACAAAAGAAAGGAACCAAGTTTAATTGGTCGCAAAAATGTCAAGACAACTTTAACAAGTTGAAAGAATTATTGACATCGGCACCCGTTTTGAAGGTAGAAGACCCAGATAAAGACTTAACAGTTTGTGTTGATGCAAGCAAAGAGGGACTAGGTGGTGTCCTAACTCAGGAAGGGCACGTGATTTGTTACGAGTCCCAAAAATTAAAAGAACACGAGTGAAATTATGTCACTCATGACCTAGAATTTGCCACAGTAATACATGTGTTAAAAATGTGGCAACACTAAATAATGGACATAAAATTCCTACTATTGATGGATAATAGCGAGGGGAAATATCTGTTTAACCAACCAAATCTTAATGCAAGACAAGCAAGGTGGCTAGCCTTCTTTAGCGAATTCGAATTCGAGGTTAGACATATCAAGGGTAAGGAAAATAAAGTAGAAGACGCTTTAAGAAGAAGAGTCCATGGGTTATTTGACATAAACATCAGCAGGGCAGAAAGTGATTTGGAACAAAGAATAAGGACGATAGGTATTAACAATGGAAGTTACACGAGGATAATGACAGAATTACAAAACAATACTGCCAACTCTCACAAACCAGATCTAAGCATCGACAAGAAAGGATTATTACAAATTAAAAACAGACTTTACATACCAGATTTAGCAGAATTGAAATCAACAATTTTGGACAAAGTGCATAAGAAACCATATTCTAGCCATTCATGTTACCAGAAAACAATAACAACACTTATAAACTATTTTTATGGCCTGGTATGAAGGGTGAAACAGCAGAATACTCGGCTAGGTGCCAAGATTGTCAGTAGGTTAAGGCCAAGCACTAGCATCCAGTCAGCCTATTACAGCCATTACCAGTACCAGAATGGAAATGGGAGACTATATCACTGGACTTTATAACAGGTTTTCCTAAAACTTATAAACATAATTATTCTATCATGGTTGTAATCAATAAACTCAGTAAGTCTGCACACTTTATTCATGTAAAGTCTACTTTTAATGCTATAAACATTGCTGAAATATTCATGAAAGAAATTTTTAGACTGCATGGTATTCCTAAAATGGTGATTTCAGATAGAGATGTAAAATTTACATCCACTTTTTGGAAGGAATTGTTTGCAGGGATAAACACTAAATTGAATTTCAGTACAAGCTATTATCCACAAACGGATGGACAGACCGAAAAGAAAAACCAAATCATAGAGGATATGCTTTGCATGTATGTAAGAACAAAACCAAGCAAGTGGGAAGACTACCTGCACTTGGTAGAATTTGCATATAACAATGGGTACCAAACTTCAGCTAAGTTGAGCCCTTTAAAAATATTGTATGGCAGAAAGTGTATGAGTCCAATTAGTTGGGATAACGCAACTGACAGACTCATGATTCATGGTCAGGCTAGGGGGTGAATCGGGCAAGTAGTTTGGCTGCCATGTTCTACGATTGGGAGGAACGTTGTTGTTCCCTTTGTTTTTCTACAAGCTGGTTCAGATATGTAAACCTTTCCTTACTTTGTCCTTGGATGTTTTGTGTGTAACTGATATTATGCATCTACTTTTTCTAAACCGAAGTAATTCTTTCAATGGATGATATCTATCATGCTATTAGATTTACAATCATAATCTAAATTCTGGAGTGGTCCCTCCCGAAAATCGGGAATACTAGGCAAATTTATTTAAATATGGTTTGAGTTTAAGAGAGAAGATCCATCTACAGGATAGGATTAATTTGAAGTCGAGATGCTAGGATACTCTGTACTACTTAAATAAAACCAATCTGTATAGATATAGGTTTATTTCTGTGACTGAAGTATTAAACAGATCTAAATGTGAGCAATCATATAGGTTTAATTTGAATTCGAACTGCTAGGATACGTTGTATGCTTGAAGAAGGCCAATCTCTATAGATATAGGTTTATTTATATGACTGAAGTATTAAATAGATCTAAATTTGAGAAATCAGAGTTGAGTAAATTTGTGTCGAAAGGAAACATTTAAATGTATCGCTAATTCCAAACAATCATGCATCTTAAAAGAGACTTCCTGTCTTTTAAATCTAAGAATTGAATAGGAATATGAAATAGAAAGAACCTTATGGATCACCGGGGCACTCATATATTATACACATATATACGTATTGGAAATAAAATGCAAAGTGGAAGTATTATATCTACATCATAATGTTAAGGAAATCCAGAAAACCCCTTTTGTTTATCAGATGCTAAAACAATCATGGGAATTGATGCCTATCAGAAGACTTTATGCTTCCCTTGTTTTATTTAAAGAGCGGTCTACCCTTTCCACAGTCAAAGTCTGTAACGAATTTAGAAATATGCAAAAACCTTAAGAAGATCCAGAATAATTTTTGAATTGAATTTGTCACTCTGTGTTTTTTTTTACTGAGTTTGTAAACTCTGTTGATGTTTTTCTTTTTCAGTATTTCAGTGTTTATTGGTTCAATTGCGTGAAGTTCTTTTGTTCTTGCAAACGCCGAAACCCGAAGTGGCCCAACAGCCTGATCGAATTTCGTGATTCGATGATTACCGTTGTATGTTGTTCATGCATCAAGCATTATCAAACTCCGAAACTTGTTATTGGTTGGGCCCCGTACCTTTTCATGATTTCACGATTCTGCATTTGACGTTGTGCAGTGTTTTTTCATCGGGAGTTAGTAAACCCCAAAACCCCGAAGTGTTGGCACCACATTCCATTCACTTTTCGCAATTCAGGAGTTGTTGTGTGTTGGTGTTTGGCACTTGAAATCGCGAAATCCTGAACCCTGAAACCCCAAAGTGTGGGTCCCACTTTCCATTCACGTTTCGTTATTCAAGAGTTGTTGTGTGTTGGTGTTGGGGCATTTGAAACCGCGAAATCCCAAACCCCAAAACCCTGAAGTGTTGGTCCCACATTTCCATTCACTTAATATGTATGTGAAAATAACATCTCTGCTTAAAATATCCAAGAGTTAGCTCAATCGGTTGAACCATTTCCCCAAGTCATATTCAGGTATTCTCGGAAGACAGGGGGATCTCATGAGACCTTCTTTGTAAAAAATAAAAGTATGGTCTAAATAAATTATTCCAACATTTACACACAAATAATTACTCAATCATTTTGGATCCTATGAGGTTTTCCTTCGAAAAAATAACCATAAATCCTTCCACCGTATATCTCAACCAAAGTCTTCCAACATTGATCCCCAACTAATAACTCAACCCTTTTTGTGTCATTTACCATTGAAATAAGTGTGCCCACAATGTTCCAGTACTTCCATTTGAGAAACAAAGTTCTCAAGAAGATTTGAGAAGACCATTGTTCCCTCTACCATAGAAATAAGAGTGCCCACAAGGTAATTAGACTTCCTTTTGACCACCTAAGTTCTCAAAAAATATTCAAGAAAACCACTTCTTCTTCTACCTTGAAAAATGAGTCTCCTATGTTTAAACTCCACTCTATAAGCTCTTATTTCTACTCTAAAAGCCAATGGAGAAATTTCTTGTATCCTTTCACAATATGTGATAGCAATGATATTTTCATGCTTTTATAAAACTAATTTAATAATTAAGTTTAATGTTTCCATTTTTTTAAATTAATTTTTT
>SNQJ01S0091715.1:5502-32660 GCA_010110895.2 Picea sitchensis | reverse complement strand
GCTCCTCTCGTATCAACAACATGGTTGTGTTGTCCTAGCTTATTACCATATTGTGAAGCATTGTTTCCAAACATCCCAATGGCCATTTTGTCAAACTTTAATTTTAATTCTTTTTATAACGTGGTCTCCTTTTTGGTTTTAACCAAACAAAAAATGGCAAGAAAGAAACACTATAAGACCCACATATTAATAGACGGAAACATTATTCCAATCAAATTGACATGGTTACTTATATTTAAGAAATGGATTTAATGTTTCTGAATTTCCTAGAAATTTCAATTTAATCAACCTTGAAGAAATGATGGATTCTATGAGTGAATTTGTCATTACAAGAAGGCATTGCAATTCTTTCCTTTGGTTGCCAATAACTAGGATGTATCTTATGTTGTTGTTGCTTGTTATTGCATTGGTTCTACTTCTCTAGTTGTTTCAACTCAGAAAATTTCATTTGGAACTAAAACTAGCACTCAAACTACTGTGACTAGCTCTTGTTTTTTTAGATCTTTGTAGCTATTCCCGCAAGCTTGCCACTAGAAATAGGATGTTTCACTCATTGTAGGCCGCCTTTCTAGTGTTTTACATTTTCAAATACAAGACGAGTGCCATTTTCTATAGGGACTATTTCTATGTAGTTATTTTGAAATGTTGGTATTGAATCTATTTCAAAGGAAAATTGTTTAACCAAGTTGAAAAGACTATATAATTTGAATATGCTTATGCTAGTTGATCAACAACTTATGGCACTTTCTTCTTCGCTTCCACTAATATGGCTATAATGCTAGGTAAGCATCATAGGAAAGGAAAAAATATTGTGGTATAATGGTGTATTCATCATTTCCATTCTATGCATGTTAGGTCAATGATAGTAGGTATTGTAGATAATCTTGTTTGACCCAATTCATACCATTAGTAGTTATCCATTTCTATTGTTTATGGCTTACATAGGTAGAGTGGAACCAATCCTTGTATTGAATGAAACGACTTGCTCTAATTGCTAAGAGAAAGCTTCATTGGAGGAAATTTGTATATCGGGTATGTTTGCGGTGAAATTACTTTTCTACCCTCAAAAACATCTTCCTGCATTGAAAGTAATATGACCTTAGCCGCTTCTATAATTTTCTCTATCTTGCCTTCAAGTTCTATTGATCTAATAGGAGTGATGTGAGTGGCCTATAAGAACCAGTTGAATTCGCGTTGCTGAATATGTGCTTATAGCTCCCCATTACCCATGATCAAGAGATAAATATAGGTTCAATATAGTATGTAGTGGTTTACACCATGTACAAAAGCCGATAGGTGCAACAAAGGTAGTGCAAAGGTCATGGAAAAACCCTCATCACCACAATGAAGGATGAGCATTAATACCTATCTAAAGATAGCATCGGAGAGGTCGGTTAATGCTAAATATATATCGAGAATTACTTTCTATCATTAAATATTTAACTAATTAAATAACGTTTCTAGAGTTGAAACATAGGAGATTGGCATCTAAAATGAAAGTCAATTGCCTTTCCTCGATATGAGGCCAAATACTGGGAAGAATATTGTAACTTTTGATAGAAATATCTAAAACTATAAGCTTAGAAATAATCTTAATGCGTGGAAACTTAGTTTCATATGATCGGTTCTACTTACTCCAAACTAGTTTCAAGTTTTAAGAAAAATGACAAATTGATTACCATATTCCAACACTAAAATGTGGGGACTAATAGTGCTTACCATATTTAGAAGGTAAGGTCATATGATTTCATATATTAGGAGAAAGAGGCATCTCCAAAAGCTACATGTTGTCTCTCTCTTCTTATGCATTTGGAAACTAATTCCTTCCTTGAACTTTGGAACTTATAGGATTTTTTTCATCTCTCTCCATATGCATTTGGTAACTAGTTCCTTCCTTGGACATTTGATTTTGTGGACATTATTTTCGATAAATCTTTGACTAGATTTCATAGACATTAATTTCGATAAATATTTGGCAAGTGCACATAAAATCTTTATTGTTCATCTCCATGCCCATGAAGGAGATTGTTTGTAAGTGCTTAAGGATAAGGAAGAACTTTTCTCACTTTCAACGAATATCTTCCTGAATGGGGATCTCACTTTTGTTTAAGTAGAGGATATTAAAATAGAACAAATGTAAGGGGTTGTTTCTAATAAACACAATCTCTATGCAATTGTTTACAACTTACACACAATTAATATTCATGACTATACTCCATGTAACACACCTGCTATCTACTCAATTATAACATGCACAAGGTTTGAAGGGACATTCATGTATCTCTATTTGATGTTGAAATTATATTGGTACTATATGGTCCTCTCCATGTATTTTCGAATATGAAAGCCTTGAACCATCCCTTTCGAATGCAGGAGTACACCCTTTCAAATTGTGGAATCCTAGGCAAGTATCCAATTATTTTTGTTCCATTGTAGAGGAGTTGAAGGGGGCACTAAATCCTTTGGATATCCAGAAAATCGATAACCTACACATAATGGAGGGGCCAACAAGGGGGTATTAAGGAATGGGTGCATGTCGTTGGATCCCCTCACCAATTGAAAAATTGGGAAAAAGAAAGGGATCCCATGGGAGCTTGAATGGAGATGGTTTGTAATGGAGAATGGTACCCGGGGGGGTTCTTCTCAATCAAACAAAGGATGAGGTATACTAATACCATTCAATGAATGATACCGTGAGTTAGTCAATGAGGAAATTAAGGTGGTGGTTGGTCGTAAATGATACAATGGATAAATACATGAGAGGCCCCATAGTCATTTGTCAGGGACGTTTGTTTAATAGTTTGGGGATTTCAATGAATGTAGATTGAGCATGGAGGGGAATGGTATTCTCATTCATGATTGTTAATTGCAATGGAGATAGGAGAAAAAGGATAGTTCACACAATGGAAGAAGGAATATCTCATGAATCGCAGTGTAATATCGGCCAAGTTTTAAATTGATGGGTAGTTTCAGGCTTTTGAGAGGTCCATAGCCAATATTTTTGTGAAAGAGGAAGAACCTAGTGAGGCCTAGATGTAATGTTTGAAGTATTACCTTAATAGACTACTATTGCATGTAGATTTTCCTCCATTAATGAATTGTGTGCATTGCTTTGAAAAACCCTAAATCACATTAAATGCAGTTAATACAATGTACAATTGACGCTACGTTTCAGACCGGTGGAGCCGAATGGGATTTATAGAACGGGTAGAGGATTTTAAAAGATTTGCACTCTGAGTTAACCGGGAAGCCTTACCTAATCACTATCCCGTATCCGGATACTTTTAAACTAAAGGGGTCTGTTTATATTAAACTTTTCGCAGAGGAGTATAGTCTAATACTCTACCTTTACCTAAGCCTGTTTGGTCGTTTTTATTGTGTGATTATGTGTATCATCCAATGCATGAGGCCTAGGCTGTAAATACCAAAGTCGTTTGTAATGTAAACATATGGTAATGGTTTATATGTATGGTCTAACGCATAAGGTTTAGGCCATAAAATCCCAAAGTCATTTGTATTGATAAGACTGTGGCAATGGTTATAGGTACAAACAGATAGGAAAGTAATTATAATTACAGGACTTTAAATAAACATTGAAATGGGCAATATGCACTTATTATATCGTCGATTTGAAAACTTTAAGTTGAATGGTAATGACAGTTAATGATAGTAAGGACTCTAGTAAACTCTCAGATTCAAGCTATATAATAGAAAGCCTACTTTCTTGAATCCCGAAGCTATTCATGAATAAATGTACAAACAATTTTTTTTTTGACAGTTTTTAAGGTACATTACTTATGGTATCAGAGAAAAAAGTTACAGCACTGGGTCTGAACAGGGCCACATTAATTCCTTAGTATATATTTCGATTTATGTAAAACTAATAAATCTTATGGTTACAAACATAAAGCCTTTCTGTTTTGTGATAATTATGGCAGCTCAGGAGGGTGCAGAAATCAGGATGGAAGGAAATCCACAGCAAGGACCTCCTGGAGATCCAAGACAAAACAGTGATGGAAGCTCACCCACGGAGTTGTTGGAAACATTGAGGAATCTTATTGTTGAACTGCAGATTTTCAAGGCCGACAATGAAAAATTGAAGAAAGAACAATAGGAACAACAAGAGATAAATGAAGTCCTGCTGCGTAGTATAGTAGCCAAGAAAATCCCAAAAGAATATAACCATGATGAAGAGGTCAGCAAGATCGAATGAACCAGTGGAAGAAGGGATACCAGCCAGCTCCTTATCGGAATGCAGCAAAAAGTTTCCCAAGAAAGGATTTTGACTCCAGTCATTGGAATGCTCAAGGTAGTGGTAAACTGGTAAACCTGGGAATGAAGAAGTTTGGGGACATCTCTTGTGAGCCATTAAAGTGTTGGGAATGTGGAAAGCCTCATCTAAGGAGGAACTATCCATGTTTAATTTCAGCAAACAAAATTGTTGTTCATAATTTGCAGGAAGCCTCGAGAGTGGGAGACGTGGGCAGAAACCTGCATCGGATAAATGCAGCCATAAATGGTCGACAAGCTGACCACCAGTCCTCGGTGGTATAAATCGAAGGCAAAATCAACGACACTCGTATTTATGTTTCAATTGACCCTAGAGCTACATTAATTTATATTACTCCTAATGTAGTAGAGACAAATAAACATAAGAAACTGAAGCACGCAAAATCATGGCTTGTACAACTAGCAACATGTACATTTTGATTTTGAGTTCAGCTTAGATGGTCAAAATATAAGCACCAATCTGAACATCCTGCCACTAGGATCTTATGATATGATTATTGGGATGGATTGGTTGGAACAACACAAACCAGTACTAGACTGTTACACAAAGATACTTAGCTATAAAGATGATTTTTGCACTGTTAGAACAACCCAAGGCATACCAAAACCTGTATTAGTCAGATAAGTTTCAGCGATGCAACTCAAGAAATGTATTAGAAAGGGATGTCAAGTTTATGCCATCCAAGTGACGAATCTATTAGAAAAAGAAGATAATCCAAAGTTAGAAGACTTTGCGGTCCTACGTGAATTCAGAGACATGCTTGTCGATGAGATACCATAATTACCTCCTAGAAGGGAAATAGACTTCTCCATAGACCTAGTACCTGGTTTAGCCCCTATCTCAAAAGAACCTTACCGAATGAGTCTACCAGAACTGACATAATTAAAAATACAATTACAATAATTGTTGGACAAAGAGTATATCAGACGGAGTGTCTCACCATGGGGGGCACCAGTCCTCTTTGTGAAAAATAAAGATTGTGTACTCTAAGACTATATATCAATTATAGACAACTGAACAAAATGACTATTAAGAACAAATACCCCTTACCTAGGATAAATGATCTATTCGATCAAGTAGGTGGGGCAAAGATCTTTTCAAAGTTGGATTTACGATCCGGTTATCATCAAGTTAGGATAAAAGATGAGAACATAAGCAAAACAACGTTTCAGACAAGATATGGACATTACGAGTTCGTAGTCATACCTTTCGGACTCACTAATGCACCAGCCACATTTATGTGCCTGATGAACAATATTTTCAGTCAATACTTAGACAAGTTTGTGGTAGTATTTATCAACGATATTCCGGTCTATTCAAAAATGGAGGAGGAACATGATGAACACTTAAGTATAGTTCTGCAAACATTGAGGAAACAGAAATTGTATGCCAAATTTGACAAGTGTGACTTCTATCAAAAAGAAATACAATATCTAGGACATGTATTTTCAGCAGAAGGCATTGTCGTAGACTCGGAGAAGACAAAATCCATTATGGAATGGTCGGTACCTAAGGATGTAGCATATATCCGGTCATTGATGGGAATCATCGGATATTACCATAGGTTTATAGAAGTGTTTTCCAAGATAGCCTACCCTATCACGTCATTACAAAAGAAAGGAACTAAGTTTAACTGGTCAAAGAAGTGTCACAACAGTTTTAACAAACTAAAGGAATTATTGACAACTGCACCCATATTGAAGGTAGAAGATCTAGATAAAGACTTCACCGTATGTGTTGATGCAAGTAAAAAAGGACTAGGGGGTGTCCTAACTTAGAAAGGACACGTTATTTGTTATGAGTACCAGAAATGAAAAGAACACGAGAAAAATTATGTCACTCATGACTTAGAATTGGCAGCGGTAATACACGCCTTTAAAATGTGGTGACACTACGTAATGGGCAGAAAATTTCTACTATTGATGGATAATAGCGAGGTGAAATATTTGTTTAACCAACTAGATCTTAATGCAAGACAAGCAAGGTGACTAGCCTTCTTAAGTGAATTTGACTTTGAGGTCAGACATATCAAGGGTAAGGAAAATAAAGTAGCATACTCTTTAAGCAGAAGAGTCCATGGGTTATTTGAGATAAATATCAGTAGGACAGAAAGTGATCTGGAACAAAGAATAAGGACAATAGGAATTAACGAAGAAAATTACACTAAGATGATGGCATAATTTCAAAAGAGTATCATAAACTCAGATAAACCAGATCTAAGTATCGACAAAAAGGGACTATTACGATTTAAAAAACAAACTTTACATACCAGATTCAACAGAGTTAAAATTAACGGTTTTAGACGAAGTGCATAAGAAACCATATTCTGGCCATCTAGGTTACCAGAAAACAATAACAACACTTAGAAAACTATTTTACTGGCCTAATATGAAGGGTGAAACAACAAAGTACTTAGCTAGGTGCCAAAATTGTCAGCAGGTTAAGGCCAAGCACCATCACCCAACCGGCATATTACAACCATTACCAGTACCAGAATGGAAATGGGAGACTATATCACTTGACTTTATAACAGGTTTGCCTAAAACTCATAAACAAAATGATTCTATCATGGTTGTAATCGATAAACTCAGTAAGTCTACACACTTTATTCCTATAAAGTCTACTTTTAAAGCTATAAACATTGCTAAAATAATCATGAAATAAATTTTTAGACTGCATGTTATTCCTAAAATGGTGATTTCAGATAGAGATATAAAATTTACATTCGCATTTTGGAAGGAATTGTTTGCAGGGCTAAACACTAACTTGAATTTTAGTACAAGATATCATCCACAAATGGATGGACAGACCAAAAGGACAATCCAAATCATAGAGGATATGCTCCAAACGTACGTAAGAACAAAACCGAGTAAGTGGGAAGCCTACCTGCACTTGGTAGAATTTGCATATAACAATGGGTACCAAACTTCGGCTAAGTTGAGCCCTTTCAAAATACAATATGGCATAAAGTGTATGACTCCAATTAGTTGGGATAACCCGATTGACAGACTCATGGTTGGACCAGTGATGCTCCAATAAATGGAGAACATGGTAAGAAAGGTACAAAAGAACTTAAAAGAAGCACAGGACAGACAAAAGAGCTATGCAGATCAGAAAATAGGACACTTGGAATTTCAAATGGGAGACCATGTTTATTTGAAGGTCAAAGCCCAAAAAAAATCCTTGAAGTTAGGGAACTGTGCCAAGCTAACACCCAGGTTTTGTGGGCCCTTCGAGATACTAGCTCGAATGGGACCCGTAGCTTATCAACTTGCACTTCTAGGTAATCTAAGAATTCATAATGTATTTCACGTTTCATTGTTGAAAATGTATATTCATGACCCTACTCATATGATTTATTGGAACTTGGTGTAGGTGGAACCCGAAGGCGAGTTTCAGGTGGAACCCCTACGCATTATGGACCGGAGAGATGTAGTACTTCGGAACAGAGTTGTCACTCTGGTAAGGTGCAATGGAAGCACTTTAGTCCTAAGGAGGCCACTTGGGAGTTGGAGGGAGATTTGGGGAAATCTCATCCAATTCTTTTCCAAGAAAGGAACGAACACTAAGGATAGTGTTTTACTCATCCATTTATGGCAATTTCGAATTTCGAATTTGATAATTGTAATTAATTATTATGACTGTTGGGTAGAGGTTTGATTTGACTCAAATAACTATTTGACTATGACACTTGTATAAAAACAAAATATTTTATATTGATTGCAGGAGGACAAATGAAACAACCATGTTAAAATCAGCTGACCATGACTCCATGAGTGGGGAACATGTTGGAACTACCTCTAGGCTAATTGTTACAAGTAGAAAATCAATGATTTGGCCATTGGAAGCCCTTGAAAATCAAGGATTTGGAAAGCTACGAAAATTCCCAAGGGAGGGAAAAAAGGACCTAGGCAAATTGATAAATAGCATATGTGAGGAGGGAGGATGCTGCCAAGTATGCTAGGAAGGAGACTATTGATTTACTTGTTGTTATGAACACTACTTGAGTGTGAGGCAAGGGAAACTGTTGGAGCAGTAGAACATTGCTAAGGAAACGTTTTCTCCAAGTTCTCCCTTATGGATTCATGGTCAGGCTAGGGGGTGAATCGGGCGAGTAGTTTGGCTACCCTATTCTACGGTTAGGAGGAACATGGCTGTTCCCTTTGTCTTTCAGAGTATTATTTCAGATATGTTATTTCTATCCCTTCTCTGGCTAAATGTTATATGGTTTCATACATGATAGAATGCATCTGTTAATTCTAACTAGAAATAATATTAAGGACGAAAGATTGAATGCATCCTTTTGAAGACTTAGGAATTGCTAGACTGTCTCTATACTAGCTCGAAATGGATTATCTTTGCTGTATCACATTACTGTTATGAGTACTAATTCCTGAAAGTATACTAGCTAAAAGGATATGCCTAGTCAATTCTTATAGAATATATGTGCTATGGTTTGGATTACTACTGTAGTAAGAAAAACAATTGTAGTTGAAACCCCACAAATAAATTGTAATGCAGATTTGAGTTTACCCATGTATTGAACGCAAATGGAAACTGCACAGTTTATATATATATATATATATACGTATGGACATATACTTATTTTTTGGTATATGAAGGCATGTGCAGTAGTAGAGTAATTAACTAAGATTTCTTCCATGTACCAGCTGAATAGTCATGATTTTTAGGAGATAGCCATAATCGCAAGTGCCTAAGATATATATGTATACATATATTTAAAATACGGAAGTGACCTTGCAAATACCAACCAGTGCTTAATGAAAAAGTTATAGGACGAATTGCCTTATGGGTCCATAGGTTGACATGTTGGAAATTATATTTGGAGTGAATCGAATTATCACAGTTTAATTACCAAAACTAATCATGGCAGGCGTGAAGGCCCAAGGAAGAAGGGACATCCCAAAACTTCACATACCCCTGAATAAATTCATAACTGTGTAAATAACAACATAATCACCTAGAATTTAAAAAGGAAAGCCTTTAACAAAAGTACAATAGTTGCAATTTGAATTCATTTATCATCATGCGATCTGGAGTCAATTACAGATAAGATATACATATAGCCGGAAATATCTGAGCACCTTTTATTCATTTGAAAATCCTTTCTTGGAAGGAGACAATATGTCGCTAGTACATTAAACCAATGAAATAACCAGTATGCCATTACAAGTAGGCGGAAATGAAACCTTGGAATTCTTTTAAGAATAATATTACATATCTCATTCGGAATTCAAACAAACAAACACCCCATACTGTGTTTTATTCCAATGATAGAAATTACTATCACAAAACAGGTTACCCTTAATCAAATGGTACCAAAATCGGAACATAACTACATTGCTAATCAAAGGAATGGAAAGGGACCATGCCCTTCCTCTAGAACTAAAAGAATGTGACAGAGAGGGTTACGGGCATGGAATCTAAATACCTTTGTCTCCAAGAATAGGTGTGGATATTCACAACTTCTTACCGACGAGGACTCTGCAAAATTTGTACCAGTAAAATATTAGTAACTTAATATATCATTGAAATTTTAGAACGATACAAAAGCAGGGTGAATGAAAGTATCCACAGAATGAAAATATATCACTTGACATAACCTGTACTTATCTTGGATTTTTCCATGGCCATGATCCATTTCCCAGCCATGGTCGTCCACCAACTGAGGGGGGAGGAGCGAACTTGTTTAAGTTGGTGGGTACCCTCTCATTAAAACAGGGCCCCATCATTAGTTAAAATATCCAGTTAGAGAAAGAAGTGATACAAGAAACTATGGATTTCATAATTATAACAGTAGTTCCAACACCGATTCCAGAGACACTAAAACAATGAATGAATATACTCTAAGGTATAGACAAGATACAGATAATATACTAGACGAAATCTTTGTAAGGAAACACCATCAAAATATAGTTAATATGAATTTTAAATACATGAATCCATTTTTCTTAAAATTTAGAATAAAGGATTAAAGTAACACGAAATTATTTAGCCTATTGATAGACCATGGTAAGCCAATACAGAACTCGTAAATATTTATCAGTTACAGGATATAAAGCTTTCGAACCTGAGAGGTATGATTTAGTAAACAAATTTATGAAAGGTCCTTTTAGGGGCTCTCTCTTTGGGGTTACGGGTTATGGGAGAGGATGGTATACAAGAGAAAGGGCCCTTTGAGGCAGATGAGTGGAGTTGGGTTGGGAAAACATACTAAACGGAGTATAACTAGCCACGACGATAATTTAGAGCCTACGAAACAAATGAAACTCTTTTAATATGGACAAGGAAATACTGCAATTACAGTGCAATGCTCTCACTCTAATAACTTTAATTTATGGAATGAAACTAGGGGAAAATCCTGTAGAATCTCAATACCAACCAATGATACCGGATGGTGAAGCATAGCAAAAACAGTACACCCTAGAGGCAATCTACTCGCGAATCACCAAGAAAACAAAGGAACACGCTATCAACCCTTTCGGAGTTTCCAGAATAGATAAGAATGCAGTAATAAAATTACTTAGCAGGGGGGAGGAACTTCGAGAACCTTCCTGGAGTTTTGGCAATAATAAAATAACCTCTTACTGATAGTATAATCATTGCGGCACGTAGGTTACCCATAATGGTTGCAAGAGGAAGAGAACTCAGCCACAAATCTATGACTAGAGATGCAAAGGTATTGAGAAACTTACCAGTGGGTTAGATAGCAATGTCGCCTCCTCTATGAGAAAAACCTCACGGCTGTTTCCCTTCACCAAGAAATCAGAGTCATAGAGCTAGACTTCCGGAGAACCTCCCGACAACAAAATCCATTAACCTAGTGAACTCCTTCCTCGGAGAATGAGGTCTGCGGGTACAAATGACCAGGTGGTGAGATAGACTTGGCACATCCATATTGGATAGCAGGTCAGATGATGGCCTTGACCGTAGCATGTACCCTACCCCCCTTTAATGCCCTGTCCAGGATTAAGTGCATATCAGACCTACCCCTCTTTTGGTATTCAATGAGCGGTTGAGTAAGGAAGCGCTTGTGTGACTCATGGAAACCTTTAACCCTAAATCACAATAAATGTCGTTAATACAATGTACAGTTGACACTACGTTTGGGCAGGTGGAGCCGAATGGGATTGTTAAGTGCATATCGGACCTAAACCCTAAATCACATTAAATGCAATCAATACAATGTATAGCTGACGCTACGTTTCAGACAGGTGCAACCGAATGGGATTTCTAGCACGGGTAGAGGATTTTAAAATATTCGCACTTTGATTTAAATGGGAAGCCTTACCTAACCAATATCCCGTATCCAGATACTTTTAAACTAAAGGGGTCTGCTTATATTAAACTTTTCGCAGAGGATTATAGTCTAATACTCTACTTTTATCTAAGCCCGTTTGGTCGTTTTTATTGTGTGATTATGTGTATGGTCCAACACATGAGGCCTGGGCTCTAAATCCCAAAGTCATTTGTAATGTAACATATGGTAATGGTTTATATGTATGGTCTAATGCATAAGGTTAATGCCATAAAATCCCAAAGTCATTTGTATTGTTAAGACTGTGGTAATGGTTATAGGTACAAACAGATAGGAAAGTAATTATAATTACAGGACTTTAAATAAACATTGAAATGTGGAATAAGCACTTATTATATCGTCAATTTGAAAACTTTAAGTTGAACGGTAATGATAGTTGACGACACTAAGGACTCTAGTAAACTCTTAGATTCAAGCTATATAATAGAAATCCTACTTTCTTGAATATCGAAGATATTCATGGATAAATGTACAAACAATTTTATTTTTTTTGATAGTTTTTAAGGTACATTACAAAAATTAAGGTGGTGGTTGGTCGTAAATGATATGGTGGATAAATACACGAGAGGCCCCATAGTCATTTGTTAGGGAGGTTGGTTTAATAGTTTCTGGATTTCAATGAATGTAGATTAAGCATGGATGGGGATGGTATTCTCATTCATGATCATTAATTCAAACGGAGATAGGAGAAAAAGAATAGTTCACACAATGGAAGAAGGAAGATATCATGAATCCCATTGTAATCCTGGCCAAGATTTAAATTGATGGGTAGTTTGAGGCTTTTGATATGTGCACAGCCCATATTTTTGTGAAAGAGGAAGAACCCGGTGAGGCCTAGATGTAATGTTTGAAGTGTTAATTTAATAGACTAGTGTTGCATGTAGATTTTCCTCCATTAATGGGTTGTGTGCATTTCTTTGAATTGCATTGTTGTGTGCTCCTAGTAATTACAACATCTATAGTTAATAAACTGTCTACAATACTAATGTATCAGAGCATGTTTGATCCCCACATGTGAGTGATAATGACACACCGATGTTTGACATTGTAAAACCCTATGGGGAAACATCCAAGACCCTCGCTAACATGGTCACTTGAACAAATTTATTAATGTGAAAGAAAAATATTACATATATATTTACAAGAGAGTTTATCACAATCGATCATCAGTAAATGACCCTTAGTAAAGAATGATCTCTAGAAGAGGATAGTCTAAGTGGAATCCAGGTAGAAGAAACCCACATGGGTGCTCCAAAGTTTTTAAGGAAATTATGAATCCCTTAAAGGTCGAGGGATTCCTATAGGAAGAGCGGGACAATTCAACTGAACACGTTTCAAGTGTGGACCACAAGGGCACCAAAATTATATGTGCTAGAGAAATTATATGTCAGTTGAATACAACAATAAAGAACATGTAAATCTCCATTAGTGAAGATTACAGTTGGGTTTATTGTTGGAGACAACACATATCTTAATTGAGGGAAATAGCTTAGGCTCGAGATTGCAACAATATTTTCCATAATAGGGATTTTGGTCCCAACAACAATAGTGGTGAAGGTGGTCTAAAATCTGTTTATTCTAGGAAAGAAAAAGGGGAAGAAATATGATTTTATTAGTAGATCCTTGCACATGCCTATTTTAGGTTAGACTTGGTACAATATTTCCTTAGGTTAAAGTGTGTTTCTTTAGTATTCATTTGTAGTTATGTAATCTGACGGTCATAATTTGTTCTAGACCTAAAGTGATCTAATGACTCATATTCTCCTCGATACTAATGGCTATATTGATTCGACTGACCCCACTCATATTTTTGGGGGGTGATGCAACTTCAGACCATGTTGTCTCACAATGTATTCATCCTTTGGTTGATGAAGTGCTCATTCTGATGCAATCTTTGACCAAACCCACTCTTCTTTTCGAGGGTGATTTACCTTCAAACCATGTTGTCTTACAACCTATTCAGCCAGTGGTTGAGGAAGTGGTTGTTCCGATGAAATATTCGGTCGACCCCACTCTTCTCTTGGAGAGTGTTCAGTCTACCAAATGGTCACGTAGATGCAATCTTCGGTTAATCCCACTCTTCTCTTGGAGAGTGTTGAGTCTACCAAAGTGGTCATGTCGATGCAATATTTGGCTGATCCCACTCTTCTGATAGCGAGTGATGTGTATACCGACTATGTTTTTAGCATTTCCAGTTCAGTACTTTCATAACAAGGGGACATTTTGCCCACTTTGAACACACCCCCTCCAAGTCCTAGGATATTTTCCTTTGATTGGAATGCCCTTGTTGAGCCTCACCTTCCTTCTTATACTCCTTTTCAAATAAGGGTTGAATTTAATTCAAAATACATTTACCGATGTATTGTAGATGAAGGAGACTCTGCAAGTATTTTATCTTGCTGGGATTGGAAACCTTTGGTTTCTCCTGAGCTTGTGACCACTTCGCACGAGTTGTCGGATTTTGACAGACATGCTAGTGAATATTTGGGGATTCTTCCTCAATTTCCTATCTCATTAGGTAGTAATATTTTCCTTGTTTATGTTATAGTGGTGCAAGGCCCATTATATATCAATACGCTTCTCAGGTGTGATTATGTATACACTATGAACGTTGCAGTGTATACTCTCTTTCGGGTGATGCATTTCCATCACAATGGAATCATTTTCACTATCGACCAGTTGGCATCCGATAATCACCATCCTAATTCAACGTTAGTTCAAGATGCTCCTTTATATATATAAATTATTCATGTAGACTCTACCTTGCCACAGGTAAATTATGTGGCATCTTATCCTCCATGTTCAATTTCTCCTAAGTAGGAACTTGTTCGTGACTCATTTTTTCCCTCACGAGACTTGGTCTCAGTAATTCATCCATTGGTTTATCCAATGAGGGAATGGGAGCCCTTTCTTTGCCCACTTGGTCTGAGTGATATTGAGTTTCCTTTCGAGTCTGATCTCGTTGTTTGTAGATCCTCAAGCCCTTGTGCTTGTGATTATTTGTTGATAGACTCTTCTAGTCCTGGCCAGAACCTTCATCGTCATATGGAATATCGTCAATTTGCTTCCCCATTTGGGACTATCAACCCTCCTCGTTTGACTAATTTATCAGATTTTTAATTTTCTTCCGATGAGGCTATCCTTGAATCCATGGCTATGTTTTCTATAACGTGAGAAGACTTACACCATGGTTTGTGTTTTCTTCCCTTTTGGGAGACTTTCCAAGTTGACTGTCGAAGAGACTCTTGTTCAGATCCTAGCATTGGGATCTAATTGAACTACTACCATGCATGAGTCGTAAGCTCGTGCGGTGCTTTGTACCATATTGTATAGTCCATGTTTATTGTTTTCAAGTTTTGTATTCAATAACACCTCTTATTTTCTGATGTTTCTATCTATATTGGATTTATTAACTTTTGTTTGAGTGTTATTGGCCTTATATGAAGGATCTTGGAGACATCTTTCTTTGACAGTTTCTCATCATATCATTCTGTTCTAACAAGTATTGACCACGAGACTGGCATATAGGCTAGATTTTTTCCTACTTTCATTTTCTGCCTTATCCGTTTCCCGGTTCATTTAGCCTTAGGATCGACCCCACTGAATTGCAACACTAACCTTCCTTGTCGATAAGTGTGTCATACTCTATGTGGTAGATCCTTCCTTCGATGGGCATCCTAGTTAGATCCTTGTTTTCCATTTGGTATCCATGCCATAGTACTTCATAGACATGGGAGTCCTTTTTAGTCCCGCCATGACCTTTTGTTGAAGCCTCGTAATTATTCTTCATCTTTCTCTGGCCTATACCCGAGGGAATCCCTAATGAGAATGGTTTGTTGTCTTTCAAGCTCACTTGAATTTTTCAAGCAACATCCAATGAGACTTTATTTATTCTTTTCGATCTCATATGGATTACTTGAGAAAAGAAGACCCCCTAGAGTCTTGTTTAATCTCTTTTCAGACTCTCTAGAATGAAAATATTGTCGAGCGATCTTGTTGCACTTCATGCTCGTCAAACTCAAATTTGAGGGCACATCTGTCCGGCTGTAGTTTACCCATTTTTTGGTCCGGATGGATAATTTTAGGAATAAAGGTATGCCCTAGGAACTTCGGTTTGCTAGGAGATTATTCTCACGCGTAAGTTTAACCCTTTTTCGGGCCTGAGGGACTAAATTTTTGAAAAAGTAACATTCTCCTTGGTTTTGGTTTATCTCTTTTTAGTGCCTTGGAAATTACCGATGAAAAAGGAACTCCCTCGGAGTCCATATTTAATATCCTTTCAAACTCCTTAAATATGAAATTTTTTTGAGTGACCTTGTTCCTTTCCAGTCGTTAATTGGTCCAGATAGAACATCTATTTAGCATGATTTTAAGCCGTTTTCCAGCCAATAGATTATACAAGGAAAAGGTACGCCTAGTGATACTTGTCTCGCCACGAGAGTTCTCCTAAGTTATATTTTATACTTTTTCGGGCTAAGGAGACTAAACCTAGAAAAAGGTTGTGAGTCAATAGTTAAGCTCTTTTCAGTCTACTTAAAATTGAAAATATAGACGAGTGATCTTGTCTCAATCACACTCATTAAAATGGTTTTGAAGAGACATTATTTCGGTATAAGTTTAACCCCTTTTCGAACCGACTAGAATAATTGCGAAAAAGGAAATCCCTAGAGTCTTATGTTAGCATTTTTTCAGACTCTCTAAAACGTGAAAAAACCACCGAGTTTACCTTCTGTGGGATCGTAAAAATTCGCATGCAACGAGTCTTGTTGTGTCATCCTTAATTGCACTGTGGGTCTCTTATTTGTGTCATTGGCCTAGTTCTGGATCCATGTTTCTCTCAATTATGACCTTCAAATCATTCCTTAAATGCAAGCCTTGCAACACTTTTTTGCTTTGTGATCTGACACCTTGACCCATGGAGGAATTTTCTCGAGTGTCCTTACCCTGCACATGTCTCCTTCCGTCCAGCATCAGTATTTTCCATGCGCCTTGAAATAGTTTTTTTTCCCACAACACTCGTTCCTCCTCTGTAACGTAGCATTCTTTTATTCCTTTTCAAGATCATTAAAAATTGGAAAAAGTCAAAAAAATCAAATCTTCCGAAAATAGGGGACGGGATATATAAATTATTTTTTGGCAGCAAGATAGTCACCCTTTGACAAAGGACATCCTTTCATTTGTTTTCCAAGCATTGGGATCTAGTATGACCTTCTAGAGCTATTCTCACTACATAGAGCTATGTCCCCTTCTGTTTGGTTACTCTTCCAAACATATGGAGAGTTTATGGTGCATCCTGCATCACCGAATTATGTCAATGTTACATTGCCCGAGTCTCTTCATTTTTCGTTCTTTTTTCCAAGGGGAGTTTTATCCAACTTGAGTCGTCCATTTTACATTTTGTCTCTTGACCTTCATGAGTCGACCATCCCAAGAGTCCAGTCAAGTCTGGATTCAAAATCAATGAAGTTATGTGCTTGATGATCGAGATCCTCTAATCTTTCCCCGACGACATGTCGAAGACCTCAAAGTAGTGAGTCTTACACTCCTATTGTAATCCTACCTGAGCTGTTGAAGATATTGAAGTCGTTTTTTGAGCTATGGTGTTCTCATCTCCAGCCGCAGGCGTCAATACTTCTTGAAGATGCATATTATTTATGCTTGAATATCATCAAATAATTTTGAGATGTAGATCCTCTTTGTATTTCTAATGGCTATACTTTATATGACATGGATTTGCAGTGTACTTGATTTCCATCCATGATTAGTTCATCCCGAGCATGGGTATGCCCGCCTCAGAGAGATTATTATTATTTTACAGATGGTGCGCTCCCGAACTATTGTCCTGTGCTCACTCGACTTTGTGCCTTCCAACTGATAAAGATATTGCGATGTATTCCAACCATCAGTTTCTCTTTTAACCCCACACATTAGGAGGAATCTATTATAGCCCAAATATTCCCTACCTATGCATACATGGCATTGGCCTTTTCACTTACACAATTTTCCAAATTATTGTTGAGAATCTTTCTTAATAAAACCATTTTTTGGAGCATGTACACGTCCTGCTCCACCATTCCATGCGTACACATGCTAGTTTCATACTAGATAACTTGTGTTTACGTCCAAAATTTGAAAAAAATAAAAAGTTGAAAAGATTTTGGCGGAGTTAGCAGGCTATTGGAGGTTTCCCAACCATTTTACCCATTGTAGCACATCACCAAACCGAATAACCATATTTTTGTCATACAAAAAGAGCTCTTGGGATCTCATTCCGACATCAAGCAAGATAAAAGAGAAACTCTGCCAAAATCCTCAATTTGAATAAGAGTTATTTTCATGTCCCAATTCATTGCATATTTGTATCTTTATTGCTTAATACATCTACATTTAAATCTGAACACTAACATTGATAAGTAGAGATTGCATATTTATAGCATATTTTTTTTAAGTGTTCTTGCAGGTCAGCTTCAGGAAGAGACACACAGCCTAGGAAACTACAAAGTTGAAGGACATTTGCATCTTCCTTCTTCCTTCTTCTCTTTTTTCTCTTTGTTAGGGTAGTTTTTGGATAGCTTATGATTAGGACTGTCTTTTAATGGAAGTTTGTGCTCTTCCTATATTCCGACCCAGTATAGTAATAAGGGGATTTTCCCCGCTAACACTGCTTTGAATACTTTTTGTCTTTTTGAAGAGGCTACACATGTAACTAGATAGAAGAAAAAATCATTTTTTTGTGTGATGATGAATTAGACATAGGAATTCCATGAAAAAGGATCATCAACACCTATGAATTCCATGGGCATCTAACTATATATATTTTTTATATTAATGTAAATACATATTTTGTTCTTGGAAAAAAAAGTTAAAATTTGAATTAATAAAAGATCTATGAACAAATTGTACAATAGGGTTTTACAAATAAAAAATGATGATTAGAAGACATGCTTTAGGATCCACATATAATAATAGACCTATATACTTTTTCAAACTTCCAATTTAATAATTTCTTTGAAACCTACAAGTATACTATTTGATAAACTAAGATGATAACAATATTTTTCGATAGAAAATTCTATACTAATGTTCTTGTTTGGGATTGAGTCAGGTGTTCAATTACATATTTACCTTTCCTTTTAGATTTCTTTCCAGCAACTTAAGTCCAAACTTATTAATTGTACTGGGGCATAGTGTATGCATCGTAAATCGAATTAACTTATTCTTCTTCTTCCATAGGGATGAGTGCAAGCCTTGGAGTGGTTGTCAAGTTTCCCATGGAGCCTTTATTTTTCCTTGGGTGTATCCTCCCCTGAGTTACAATGATATTTATAAGGGGAAAGGACTCTCACATGAATTAGTGGGCTTCGAGTAACAATTATATATTCTTTGTCTCTTGACCCAAAGTGACTTTTCCTATAGTGCTCTTGATTTCTATCAACTAATGGTTCACCTTAGCACTATGTCACCCTGTAGTATTCAATTTTGTTTCATTTTGAAAAAGGATTGTGATATCCCCAAAAATAAATTATTTTTGAAATTTAAATTCATTGGAAATTTATTCCGTTTTTAGTAAATTCAAATTTGCAAAATTTTTGCCATTTATGGCAATTTCGAATTTTGAATTTAATAATTGTAATTAATTATTATGACTGTTGGGCAGAGATCTGTTTTGACCCAACCAACTATTGGACTATTACACTTGTATGAAAACATAATATTTTATATTAATTGCAGGAGGACAAATGGAACAACCATGTAAAAATCAGATGACCATGAATCCATGAGCGGGGAACATGTTGGAACTACCTCTGGGCTGATTATTACAAGTGGAAAATTAGTGATTTGGCCATTGGCAACCTCTGAAAATCAGGGATTTAGAAAGCTCCGAAAATTCCCAAGGGAGGGAAAAAAGACCTGCGCAAAATTGATAAATAGCATATGCGAGGAGGCAGGACGCTGCCAAGTATGCTGGGAAAGGAGACTTTTGATTTACTTGTTGTTATGAACACTAATTGAGTGTGACGCAAGGGAAAACTGCTAGAGCTTTAGGACATTTTTGAAGAGAAGTTTTTCCAAGTTCGTCCTCATGTATTCATTGTCAGGCTAGGGGGTGAATCGGGCAAGTAGTTTGGCTTCCCTGTTCTACGGTTGGGAGGAACCTGGTTGTTCCCTTTGTTTTTCGGCAAGTTGGTTCAGATATGTAAACCTTTCCTTACTCTCTCCTTGGATGTTTTGTGTGTAACTAATATTATGCATCTACTTGTTCTAAATCGAAGTAATTCTTTGAATGGATGATATCTATCATGGTATTAGATTTACAATCACAGTCTAAATTCTGGAGTGGTCCCTCTCGAAAATCGAGAATACTAGGCAAATTTATTTAAATACAATTTGAGTTTAAGAGAGTAGATCCATCTACAGGATAGGGTTAATCTAAAGTCAAAATGCTAGGATACTCTATACTTCTTAAAGAAAACCAATCTGTATAGATATAGGTTTATTTCTGTGACTGAAGTATTAAACAGATCTAAATGTGAGCAATCAGATAGGTTTAGTTTAATGTTGAAATGCTAGGATACGTTGTATGCCTGAAGAAGACCAATATGTATTGATATTGGTTTATTTCTGTGACTGAAGTATTAAATAGATCTAAATTTGAGCAACCAGAGTTGAGTAAATTTGTGCCGAAAGGAAACATTTAAATGTATCGCTAATTCCAAACAATCATACATCTTAAAAAAGACTTCCTGTCTTTTACATCTAAGAATTGAAGAGGAATATGAAATAGCAAGAACCTTATGGATCACCTGGGCACTCATATATTATACACATATATATCTATTGGAAAAAAAATGCAAACTGGAAGTAATCTGTCTACATCATAAAGTTAAGGAAATCTGAAAAACCCCTTTTGTTTATCAGATGCTAAAACAATCATGGGAATCGACGCCCATCAGAAGACTTTATGCTTCCCTTGTTTTATTTAAAGAGCGATCTACCCTTTTAACATTCAAAGTCTGTAACGAATTTAGAAATATGCGAAAACCTTAAGAAGATCTGGAACAATTTTTGAATCGAATTTGTCACTCTGTGTTTTTTTTACTGAGTTTGTAAACTCTGTTCATGTTTTCCGTTTTCGGCATTTCAGAGTTTATTGGTTCAATTGCGTGAAGTTATTTTGTTCTTGCAATTGTCGAAACCCGAAGTGGCCCTACAGCCTGATCGAATTTCATGATTCGACGATTACCATTGTATGTTGTTCATGCATCAAGCATTACCAAACGTCGAAATCCATTATTGGCTGGGCCCCATACCTTTTCGTGATTTCGCGATTCGGCGTTTGACGTTGTACAATGTTTTTTCATAGGGAGTTAGTAAACCCTGAAACCCCGAAGTGTTGGTCCCAAATTCCATTCACTTTTCGCAATTTGGGAGTTATTGTGTATTGGTGTTGTGCACTTCAAATCACGAAATCCCGAACCCCAAAACCCCGAAGTGCTGGTTCCACTTTCCATTCACTTTTCACAATTCAGGAGTTGTTGTGTGTTGGTGTTTGGGAATTTGAAATCGTGACATCTCGAACCCCGAAACCCCGAAGTGCTGGTTCTACATTTCCATTCACTTTTTGCAATTCAGGAGTTGTTGTGTGTGGTTGTTTGGGCATTTAAAATCATGAAATCATGAATCCCAAAACCCCAAAGTGCGGGGCACACATTCTTTCCACATTTCGTGATTCAACAAGCAACGTGGTCCTTTGTTTTTTGTATTCGGCATTTGTAATCGCCGAAACCCGATTGACCTCTTTTTTTTTCACAAAACTATAGGAACATAGTAGGAATTATTTTTTATAGGAACAACTCTAATACTGTAATGAATGGAGTGGTAGAAAATGGTGGGGGATCTTCATCCGAGATAGAGGTAGAATAGTAATAGCAGATCATATTACGAGTCACTATGTGCAGGGCATGACAAGTACATAAATTATTGTATATGAAAGTATTAAACTAATTAAGCAGATTTTTAGTGTGATTTTTCCGAAGAGTTCTGCTTGCCATGAGGTCATACACCTTTAAGTATTCGAAATTTCATAATTTGACTATTCTTTAAAGGCATAAACCGTAGAGAACAAGATGGGATCCTTCGAGTTAACTATGCTTGATGTGTAAGTTATTGGTGTGTAAGAATGAGACCCAAGTTAGATAGATATACTTGCTTGTTTATTTTTCTATAAGTAAATATGCAGGACCGTAGCACATAACTGAGCTTTCCAATTATTAAAATAGAATCAAGATGAAACTATACCTATGAAAGTGAATCGCTCTATATATATTTCGAGAAAGATACAGACTTATAGGTAGAAATAAGTGCAAATGTTAATGGAGAGTTAAAGCGACCTCTCAGAGGTTAAAATGTATGTGCCCATATCCTTTTGATCTAATGCCAGTTGTGCACAACCCTGAGCTTTATCTCTCTGATCCTCAAAGGTTCCTTTGACCTAAGTTTAGATATTGCCCATATACATATAAGTATGTTGGAGTAGTTTGAGAGTTAAGGGAAGTGATAGAATTATGGACATAAATGAATCTTATCTTCTCTTAAATTCTAACCTTACACGAAATTGAATTATGTCATAGAAAAAAAAAAAAAAATTATGGTGAACATGAGATACATTACATATGGTATCAGAGAAAAATCTACAACACTGGGCCTAAACAGAGCCACATTAGCTGCTTAGTATTTATTCCGATTTATGTAAAACTAATAAATCTTACAAGTACAAACATAAATCCCTTTCTGTTTTTGTAAATTATGGCAGCTCAGGAGGCTACAAAAATCAGGATGGAAGGAAATATATAGCAAGGACCTCCTGGAGATCCAAGACATAACAGTGATGGAAGCTCACCCACGGAGGTGTCAAAAACAATGAGGAATCTTATTGTTGAACTGCAGTTTTTCAAGGCCGACAATCAAAAATTGAAGAAAGCACAGCAGGAATAGAAAGAGATAAATGAAGTCCTGCTGCGTAGTATAGTAACCAAGAAAGGCCCAAAAGACAATAACCATGACGAAGAAGTCAACAAAAGGGCCTCCAAGAATTCTGGACCAGAAGCAGAAAAATGAGACAATTTGTCTAAAGGGACACCTTCAACTGAAGAAAAAACTATACTAGACAGAAAAAGAAAACAAGTAGACCACCTTGAAGGATAATTTAAAAAGATTAAACCAGCTACCTTTGATGGAGAATCCAGGACAGGAGAAGAAGCTGAGGCATGGTTGCTAGACATAAAAAAATACTTCTAGATCCACAACTATTCCAACAACATGAAGGCCATTATGGCCATCTACAATATGAAGGGGAAGGCCAGCATTTGGTGGCAGGACCTGAAATTGGACAAGGGTCTAAAGGAGAAATAGATGGAATGGTCTGACTTTAAGAAGTATTTTAAGAAACAATACCTTTCTGAAAGCTATTATGAAAGGAAGATGAAAGAATTTTATGAGTTACGATCCGGACAGATGACGATGGAGGACCTTATAAATAAATTTCTGGAACTACTAAGGTTTGTACCATACATCCGGGAGGATAATGTAAAAATCCAGTGATTCTTAATATGTTTAGCACAGTCCTACAGGGACAAAATTGAGTTTGACAACCCCAAATCCTTGAGTGACGTATTCAAGAAAGAACGAATGTTCTTTGACCAGTATAAACAATGGGTAGATTTTCCCAAGGTCTTGAAGGATACAAAGCAAGATCGAATGAACCAATGGAAGAAGGGATACCAGCCAGCTCCTTATCAGAATGCAGCAAAAAGTTTCCCAAGGAAGAATTTTCACTCCAATCATCCTAATACGCAAGGTAGCAGTAAACCGGTAAACCTGGGAATGGAGAAGTTCGGGGACAAGTCCCACGAGCCACTAAAGTGTTTGGAGTGTGGAGACCCTCATATAAGGAGGAACTATCCACATTTAACTTTAGCAAATAGAACTTTTGTTCATAATCTGTAGCAAGCCTCGACAATGGGAGACGTGGGTAGAAGCCTGCATTGGATAAATGCAACCATAGATTGTCGACAAGTTGACCACCAGTCCTCGGTCGTAGAAATCGAAGGTAAAATCAATGACACTCAAATTTCTATTTTAATTTACCCTGGAGCTACGTTAAGTTATATTACTCCTAATATAGTAGAGTCAAATAAACTTAAGAAATTGAAGCACGAAAAATCATGGCTGGTACAACCAGCAACAGGTACTAAAAGGAAAGTAGTTGACTTTATTTTTTATTTTGACTTCAACTTAGGTGGTCAAAAGATAAGGACCAATCTGAACATCTTACCACTAGGATCTTATGATATGATTATCAGAATGGATTGGTTGGAACAACACACAACCATACTAGACTGTTATACAAAGATACTTAGCTATAAAGATGATTATGACACTGTTAGAATAGCCCAAGGCATAACAAAACCTGTATCAGTCAAAAAAGTTTCAGCGATGCAACTCAAGAAATGTTTTATAAAGGGATGTCAATTTTATGCCATCCAAGTGACGAATCTATTAGAAAAATAAGATAAGCCAAAGTTAGAAGACTTTGTTGTCCTACGTGAATTCAGAGACATGTTTGTGGATGAGATACCATAATTACCTCCTAGAAGGGAAATAGACTTCTCCATAGACCTACTACCCGGTTCAATCCCTATCTCAAAATAACCTTACCGAATGAGTCTACCAGAACTGACAGAATTAAAAATCAAATTACAAGAATTGTTGGACAAAGAGTATATCAGACCGAGCGTTTCACCATGGGGTGCACCAGCCCTCTTTGTGAAAAAGAAAGACGGTACTCTAAGACTATGTATCGATTATAGACAACTGAACAAAATGACCATTAAGAACAAATACCCCTTACCAAGGATAAATGATATGTTCGATCAAATTGATGGGGCCAAGATCTTTTCAAAATTGGATTTACGATCTGGTTATCATCAAGTTAGGATAAAGGACGAGGACATAAAAAAAACAGCGTTTTGAACAAGATATGGACACTACTAGTTTGTAGTCATACGTTTCAGACTCACTAACACACCAGCCACATTTATGTGCTTGATGAACAACATTTTCAGTCAATACTTAGACAAGTTCGTAGTAGTATTTATCGACGATATTCTGGTCTATTCTAAAATGGAGGAACATGATGAACACTTGAGAATAGTTCTGCAACCATTAAGGAAACACAAACTGTACGCAAAATTCGACAAATGTGACTTTTATCGAAAATAAATACAATATTTAGGACATGTCATTTCCTCAAAAGGTATTGTCGTAGACTCGAAAAAGATAAAATCCATTATGGAATGGCCAGTACCTAAGGATGTGGCAGATATCTGGTCATTCATGGGAGTCACCGGATATTATCACAGATTTATAGAAGGGTTTTCCAAGATAGCCTACCCTATCACGTCACTACAAAAGAAAGGAACCAAGTTTAACTGGTCGCAAAAGTGTCAAGACAACTTTAACAAGCTGAAAGAATGATTGACATCGGCACCCATTTTGAAGGTAGAAGACCCAGATAAAGACTTAACAGTTTGTGTTGATGCAAGTAAAGAGGGACTAGATGGTGTCCTAACTCAGGAAGGGCACGTGATTTGTTACGAGTCCCAAAAATTAAAAGAACACAAGAGAAATTATGTCACTCATGACCTAGAATTTGCAGCAGTAATACATGCCTTAAAAATATTTCGACACTAAATAATGGAAAGAAAATTCCTACTATTGACGGATAATAGCAGGGTGAAATATTTGTTTAACCAACCAAATCTTAATGCAAGACAAGCAAGGTGGCTAGTCTTCTTGAGAAAATTCGACTTCGAGGTCAGACATATCAAGGGAAAAGAAAATAAAGTAGCAGACGCTTTAAGAAGAAGAGTCCATGGGTTTTTTGAGATAAACATCAGCAAGGCAGAAAGTGATTTGGAACAAAGAATAAGGACGATATGTATTAACGTCAGAAGCTACACTAAGATAATGACAGAATTACAAAACAGTACTGCCAACTCTGACAAACCAAATCTAAGCATCGACAATAAAGGACTATTACGACGCATCGACAATAAAGGACTATTACGACTTAAAAACAAACTTTACATACCAGATTCAGCAGAATTGAAATCAACAATTTTGGAAAAAGTGCATAAGAAACCGTATTCTGGCCATTCATGTTACCAAAAAACAATAACAACACTTAGAAAACTATTTTTTTGGTCTAGTATGAAGGGAAAAACATCAGAATACTTGGCTAGGTGCCAAGATTGTCAGCAGGTTAAGGCCAAGCACTAGCATCCAGCCGGCCTATTACAGCCATTACCAGTACCAGAATGGAAATGGGAGACTATATCACTAGACTTTATAATAGGTTTGCCTAAAACTCAGAAACATAATTAATCTATCATGGTAATCGATAAACTCAGTAAGTTTGCACACTTTATTCCTGTAAAGTCTACTTTTAAAGCTATAAACATTGTTGAAATATTTATGAAAGATATTTTTAGACTGCATGGTATTCCTAAAATGGTGATTTCAGATAGAGACGTAAAATTTACATCCGCTTTTTGGAAGGAATTGTTTGCAGGGATAAACACTAAATTGAATTTCAGTACAAGATATCATCCACAAACAGATGGACAGACCAAAAGGAAAAAACAAATCATAGAGGATACGCTTCGCATGTACGTAAGAAAAAAACCAAGCAAGTGGGAAGACTACCTGCACTTGGTAGAATTTTCATGTAACAATGGGTACCAAACTTCACATAATTTGATCCCTTTAAAAATACTGTATGGCAGAAAGTGTAAGAGTCCAATTAGCTGGGATAACCCAACTGACAGACTCATGATTGGACCAGAGATGCTCCAAGAAATGGAGAACATGGTAAGAAAGGTACAACCAAACTTGAAAGAAGCACAGGGCAGACATAAGAGCTATGAAGATTAGAAAAGAAGACACTTGGAACTTCAAGTGGAAGACCATGTTTACCTGAAGGTCAAAGCCCAAAAAAGATCGTTGAAGTCAGGGAACTATGCCAAGATGGTACCAAGGTTTTGTGGGCCCTTCGAGATACTAGCTCGAATTGGACCCGTAGCATACCAACTTGCACTTCTAGCTAATTTAAGAATTCATAATGTATTTCACATTTCTTTGTTGAAAAAGTATATTCATGACCGTACTCATATGATTGATTGGGACTTGGTGTAGGTGGAACCCGAAGGCGAGTTCCAGGTGGAACCCTTGTGCATTCTGGACCGGAGAGAAATAACACTTCGGAACAAAGCCATCGCTCAGGTAAAGGTGCAATGGAAGCACTTTAGTCCTGAGGAGGCCACTTGGGAGTTGGAGGGAGATTTGCGGAAATCTCATCCAATCCTGTTCCAAGAAGGGAACAAACACTGTGGACAGTGTTTTACTAAAGGGGGAAAGGATGTGATATCCCCAAAAATAAATTATTTTTGAAATTTAAATTCATTGGAA
>SNQJ01S0091714.1:1359-32661 GCA_010110895.2 Picea sitchensis | reverse complement strand
AGATAGCCTCTCTGTGAAAGACAACCAAAGTGTGTTTTGATTTGCTAGTTTGTTTTGTTTCCAGCATGCATAATCTAGAATAGTTCTATACTCATGACATTAGAATTACCTTCCTTACTGGTGTCTTGTAACTCTGTTGATTATGATTCCCGGATTGATAATTAATGAGTGCATTATATTACACATATAAGTATCACAACACATGCCCTGGGTGCCTTCTTAAGTCCGTACAAATCCTTCTTTAATTTCCAAACATGAGACTCCTTCAGATGTATCACAAAGCCCTGAGGTTTATCTCTATACACTTCTTCCTCAATCACACCATTGAGAAATGTGGTATTCACATCCATTTGATGTAATCTGCAACCCATAACTAAAGAAATAGAAATAATAGTCCTAATGGAAGTGTACCTAGCGACTGGAGAAAAAGTCTCCTCATAGTCCACTCCCTCTTTCTGAGAGAATCCTCTCGCCACAAACCTCACTTTGTACTTCTCGGTGTTGCCATTTTTTGCATGCTTGATATTATAGATCCACTTGGAATTCACCACTGACTTCCCCTCTGGTCTCGGAACTATCTCCCACACATCATTCTTCATGTTGGATTGATACTCTTCCATCATGACATCCTTCCAAACTTGTTGGTTTGCTTCCTCCTCATAAATTAAAGGTTTGGAATCAATGATGTGACTCATCAATGCCATATAACTCAAGAACCTTTGAGGTCATTTTCTTTTCCTAAAAGTACCATTGGGAGATGCATTCCTCCTTTCATCCTGCAAAGTGTCACGAAGCCAGGTTGGCCTCTTCGCGGTCACTACGACATCTATAGGTAGATCCACTGGATCTATTGGATCTATTGACTCCTCCCGATAGTCTGAAGGATGAACAACTAGACTAGAGGGATTTTTACCCTTATCCTTCAAAGTCTCCTGCTCCTCACTATCAATATACATATGATACTATCTAGACCTCTTGAAGGATACCTCTTCATTAAAAGTAACATCTTGATTAACCTCAATCTGACATTGTCTTAGAATGTAGATCTTGTAGGCCTTCGAAGTCTCGTTGTATCCCACAAAAGTACCCTTATTTCCAAAAGGTTCTAACTTCATCCTCTTCTTCTTGGGAACATGGATGTATATTGGACAACCAAAGATCCTCAAATGGATGACTTATGGATTCACTCTTATGAATGCCTCCTCATGAGTCTTATATCCCAATATATGGTGACGAAACATGTTCTGAACATAAATTGTTGTGTTAGATGTCTCTACCCATAAGAACATGGGTATATTATAATCATGAATCATTTCCTTGACAGCCTCCATAATGAACCTGTTCTTCCTATCCACAACGCCATTTTGTTGAGGGTTGTAAGGAAGTTTCAACTACCTCTTTATCCATGATTCCTTGCAGAAATCATTGAATTCAATGGAAGTATACTCTCCTCAATTATTTATCCTTAAAACCCTGATCTTTTTCTCCATCAAGTTCTCTGCTTGAGCCTTGAACTCCTGGAACCTGTTGAAGACTTCATCCTTTGTCTTCATAAAGTATATCCATGTCTTCCGGGAGAAATCATCAATGAATGTCACATAGTATAAGAAGCCACCCAAGGATTATATTGTCATTATTCCACATACATCTGAATGTACTAGATCCAAGATCCCTTTGGATATACTATCACTACTTGGATAAGGTCCCTTGATATTATTTCCCAGTGTACAACCCTTGCAAACACCCTCATGCTCTACTTAGAGCTTTGGAAAACCTGTAACCATCCTCCTTAATGCTGGAAAAGCCCTATAATGGAGGTGATAAAATATTCGATGCCATAATTCACATAAATTGATATTTTCATGTACCAATGTCTAGGTTTGATGTCTTGATAATATGTACAATCCTCCCTCTCGAAAACCAATCGATCCTATTGAGTCTATGCTCGATCCCTTAGGCCATAAAATAAATTGACTATATATAAATGCAACTATGTAACCTCTATCCTCCAACGCTGAGATAGGCAATAAGTTCTTCCTTAATCCTGGTGTTATCACATAAAGTTGTCATGGGTCATATGTAGTTGTTGTTAAGACCTAGGTCTACACCTCTTCCCTGTCTCTCTCTTTTTTTCATACCTTCCTATAAGTTTTTCCTTTTCTAGTTGATAAATTCAGGTTGGTCAAGTATGTTGTATGCACAGAGAAAAACTATGAGAAAAATGCAGTATTCAGAGAAATCCATTTCGGGCTTGAAATACAAGCAAACAAATAGGTTCAATTTTCAACGGTGGAGATCCCATGTGCAGATTCAGATTAATGGCTCTCGTGCATTCTGAGTTTTAAATTTGTGAAAGGATTAATGAACAGACAGAAGTATCGAAGTGTCGAAGTCTCAAAGTCCCGAAGTAATGAGAGACTGCCACGTCAACTGGGAGAAAGTCACTTCGGGAGATATTCATTCCCGCGTTCAAAATATCTTGAAGCTCGAAGTCCCAAAGTAACGAGAGGCTGCCACGTCAACCGGGAGAAAGTTACTTCGACAGATTTCCATCCAAACATCCTGAAGTCCTGAAGAGTTGAAGTCCCAAAGTGACATCAAGATAACATGTCACTCTGAGCCCGTACCACTCCGAGAGTTTTTCATTCTTCGCAATCCAAAACTCTCGAAGCCAGAAGTGTCAAAGTACCAAAGATACATGGCACTCATCCATCAGTAGTTGTGACAACACAATGACGTCAAGCCACCATGTCAGTTTCAGGAGATCATCCTCCAGAAGATATTCTTTCTCATCATTCAAATCTCCCAAACGCCAAAATTGGCTCCATCTCTAAACATGGTTAAAAGGATTCTGGAGTTGAAAGACAGATAAATTTTAGCGAGGGCGCTACAAAAGCAGGGCTCTCCCAGATCGTGTATTGCAGCAAATCGATGGCCAAAGTTCATTGTGGGGATAGAACATGCTCGAACGTTAAAATTCTAGAGCAGTCTCGTAATCGAAACCATGGTATAGCTGAAGAGGTATGTGGCAGTGGGTGGTGGATTGCGGGGGTCGAAGCAGTGTGGACCCAAACCGCCCTTGAAAACTTCTGCAATCGTGTGCTGATGTAGGGTCCATCCGAGAGCAGCATGTGGCAACAAAAGCAGGGCATTCCCATATCGTGGATTGTGACAAGATCGATGGCCACAATTCATTGCAAGGAAAGAAATTGCTCAAACGCTAAAATATTAGAGTGGTCCCACAATCAAAACCATGCTATAGCTAAAGAGGTACATGGAATTTGGTGGTGGATTGCGGGGATCGAAGCGGTTTGGATTCAAACTGCCCTTGGAAACTTCTGCAATCACGTGCTTATATAGGGTCCAATTCGAGAGCAGTGTGTGGAAACAAACTAAGCGTTAGGATTTGTCCTGATCTCAAGGAGAAACCAGTTAATGAAAGAAGGACTGGTGATTGAGAAATCAACTACCCCCTTAAATGGAAGCATGGGGGTTCTGGCCGAGGAGACATAAAACTGTCAGCCTGAAGTACCACAAAGGGCAATTTTTCCTGCAGACCCATATTGATTAGAGTTTCCATTTGATAGAAGGAACATGATAGACAAGAGAAGACAAATGGCACTAGAGAATCCTAGAATAGGAAGGCTAGCTCGCACTCCTAGCACTGGTGGAATCTTTTGATTATAAATACATCAGATGAATGATATGAAAAGGGGGTGGAGGTTCAACCTAAGACCAGAGGAGGTTTTGAGAAATGTTTATGACTGTATATTTCAGTTTGTAATCCAGAAGGGCATGTGGTTGTAAATTGTATGTTATTGAAGATTCATATGAGTTGTTTCATCATATTTGTCTTCTATGTTTTAGGTTCTATTATTCATCTTGTTTGAACGTATTTCTGATTTTAAGGATTAAAAATTGCCTTTGATTGATAGATTCTTGATGCGGTAGAGGATCTGTTGTAATCTTGCATATTTATCATTGTTTATTGTTCAAACACATCTAATTCTCTTCGTAGTGAGGATCTCTGCTTAGCGAAGATTTGTCTTTATGTTAATTCTCTTATTCTTCTCTTCATCATTATACAAATATTTTGTCTAATAGGGAGCTTAAATGCCTTCAATGAGAAAATTGTTTATGACTCCATAGCCCAATGGTCCATCACTGATCTGCAGAGATACATGTTGTTTTTTCCTTTCTTTAAAGTCTTGTTGATCCATGAACTCAAACTAAAATAAAATCAAATTTGTATGTTACCAATCTTACTCCCATTTGCAGTCTGGGGGTGACTCTTGGAGTGATAACATTAATGGTGTCATTGTCGGGGACAAAAGTGAAGATATCTTCCCTGGGAGAATGGCAATGAAGGGATCAAGTTTTAGATGGTGAACTGAAGTTGGACACATTGTTCTGATTGCTCATCTTTCACCATGGAGACTCCATTGTTCGGAAATATATTGGCAACTCCACTGGTTTGAAATGGACAATATTTTAGCTCAGAGGTATGCTTTCTGTGATTTTTCAAAAATAGTTGGTTTCCCTAATCCAGATCCTAGTAGAGATGAATGGGAAAGAAGCCTTCCTAAATTTCGAGGAGAAGAGTGGGAGGTACCAACTGAACATTTGCTGAATTTTCATGATTTTATCCATCAACTTCATATCGTGCATGAAAATGTTCAGATTAATATTTCCAGGTATTCATTAGAGGGGATTTCTTGTGATTGGTGTCGATCTCTTCCCATTGCAAGCATCAACTCTTTGACAGGTTTTCATGCAGCTTTCAATTCATTTTGTAAAGAGTATTTTTCAATTGAACATCTTTATGAAAATTGTTGTGATGAGTTTTCTTTGCTTCATAAAGATTCTTCTAGTCATGAAAAACAGATTTGTGATGAATCATTTATTGTGGAAGAAAGCATTTTCCATGAATATCAAGAGGCATTGAATGATATTCATTATGATAGAAATAACATAGAAACATCTGGCATCATATCATATGTATCTGTTGTTTTAAATGTTTATGAAGATCAACATGTCTCTTTTGAATATTCTAATGTCGAAGAGAAAGTGTATACATCAATAGATATTTCTCCTGACTATGATGCTGAGATAAATGATAAGTTAGCTAAAAAAAACTAGGAAAGATTCCTCTCTGTTTTTTCCTAGCTTTTCATAATTGAAGGCAGATTTTGTTTGTTTCTCTTACGAAGAAAATGTAGAGGATATTTTTTTTCTTGAAACATATGTATTTAGTATCCCTGCTTATGATGAAGAAGTTGTTTCGAATATTGACCAAGAACAACCAATTTTTGATGAGTATCCCAACGAAGATGATGAAGAGTAGAGTTTTTTCATAGCTTCTTTAGAACCTCGTAGCATGGCTCTTGTATATGATAATTATGAATCTGATCCTTGGGAGAGCCATGGAGGAGAAAAGGAAGAGCTAAATGTGTAGCTTATCTCATGTCCAGTACTTATAAATGAGCAGATATCACCTGGGATTAACAATCCTGCATTAATCCTTTATCCAGCTGTACACACTGAGAACATCAAACAATAGGTGAGCAATGATGAAATAAAGGAGGTAACATTTTACCAGTTTAGTGTGCCTTATTATAAATTTTATGACCCTGTGGGGTTGTATATGGAGTTGAACTTTACAAAAGCATTGAAGCCTACAAAATTAATCATCTTATCATCATTTGGAGGTATTTTCAGTGTTCCAAAACATGTTTTCATTATGTTGTCATACTTCCCTTATCTTTTATGGATCATTTGCAGTGAAAAGAAGAGTTATGTTACCAAATAGTTTAGGTGGCTATGGTGGAAGTTTTTTTTTACCTGGGATTTGTAAAGGTCAGTTAGAGTAGGGTATTGTATATAAATAAGCACATGTTCAAGATTTTCATTTTTTAGTTTTCTTTTAGTATTTGAATAAGAGACCCCATAGCCCTAGGATAAGACACTGAAGTTGTGTGTTCTTGGCAGCTCAGAGGGAGCATCCCATCCCTTGTGGAGCCAAATGTTATCACATAAAGTTGTCATGGGTCATATGTAGTTGTTGTTAATACCTAGGTCAACACCTCTGCCCTATCTCTCTCTTTTCAGCATACCTGACGTAGAACCCCTACCTCAATAGGTTTTGCACGACCTCCTGGTATAGGATCATTCTTAATCTCCCGTCGAGTCTGAATTGACTTATTGATCTCCCTACAACAAATCTTCCACACACACAAGTGTGTATCCATAGGTCCTTATTAGTTACACTTGTACAAGCAAGCACTAAATGCCAACTCTCACCCACGTGATCACTGATATGACCACAACCTTCACTCGGAAGGTTACTTCGGGTTTTGTGACTTTGCAAAACTAGATGTGAGTCCCTTTGACTCGCAGATCCCGATAACCCAAAAGGTAAATGGATCTCTAACTCATTCCTTTGAATTTCCTGATTTGATCGGGACTTCGTGAATCGGGATTTCATGACTCTCGACTCCAATTCACATCTTCCTCCACTTCCTGAATTCCGAAACAGTGAAATTCAACCATGAGATCAACGACCCTCATTGATCTGAATCCAATGGCCTCTATTCCTCCTGAGATTTTGAGTGCGGAAAGACACTCGGCCTAAATCTTCTTGCTGGTCTGCAAGATCCAACGGACCCTAGTAACTCGTTACTTCCTCCACGAAGTGATTCCACCGTCCGATCAGACTTCTGAAAGACTCCTCCGCTGAACACTCCGGCGTCAACCTTACTAAGCTTTCTATCTGTTGGGTGACTTCAACACTCGCCTTCCCTTGAACTCTTCAAGGTTCTTTCCTTCCTGAGATTTCTCTCACAAACTCAAGGATTTCTAAGGGACTCTTGCATGCATCCCTTGCGACATTCACATATAACCTCTGGTTATTTGGCCCTTCGACTCTGTGTGATCTTTTGCAACAACAGTTCTTCAATTTTCCTTCTAGGTTGGAAAAGTCTAAGACTTCAACTCGCATGCGCACTCCTTGCATGGCTCTTGCATTACCCCTACACTTTTACTGATATGAGAACAACGATATCCCTCCTGATATTTTCTGAGATAAAACTCAGAACCATGTCAACGCACTCTATGCAAACCTTCACTGCACTCCTTGCAGGAATCCTCAGGATGAGAAACAATTGAAACTCATACTTCTCCTCTCACAGACTTCATACATTCAACATGAAATCAAGAGCATACACACACATAACATCAGAACAAAATGCATAACAGAGAGTATAAGAAAAACTGTAAACATACCATTCAAATAGGTGTAAACAGTAACCAAGACGACACCATGAAATTGAGTCAAATTTTTCATATATTAGCTCAAGTATTCTTGTACATGGGTTCTTCTCTATCTTCTTGCTCTCTATATATCTATAGCTTATATAATGATATAAAATGATACAAAACAAGGGTGTCTTTTATGAGTTTTCCCTCTTGCAGTTCTAAGCTATCTAATTGAATTAAAAGCTACCTAATTTACATTCATTTCAATTAAATGCCTCCATAACCGACAGATGAGAGCAACGCTCGAGATCTCTTTACAAACTCCCAAAACCTAAATGCAAATACTTTCTCCTAACTATTACATTAATGCTCCTTCATTCAAATTCAAAATGTCTCAAAATGTGCGCTGGTGCAATTCCATCTTTACTTCACCTTTGTGCTTGCTTTGTTGGCTCACTTACGATGCTCCTACATCATACTCCCTTGGTTGAAAAATTCATGAACCCCTGTTCATGAGCTTCTGCACCGTCTGTCCATGTCCTTGGATATATGCTTCAATTTCCCAACCGACATCCTCAATCAAGTGTCCTTTCCATTTGACCAAATATTCAAAGTATGTCTTCCTTCAGGTCTTCTTTCCAACTCTCTGATCAATTATCTTCTCCATATGTGGCCTTTTAGCTACAGGCATCTGTTTGACCCATTGAACTTCCTTTTGATCCTTCTCTGTTCCTACTTCATTTTCTTTGTATGGATACAGATCTGCTACATTGAATATGGGTTATATTCCTACCCCATTCGACAATTCAATCTCATAAGCATTGCCCTCAAATTTTCTTATGATCTTACATGGTCCAATTTTCTTCATCTTCAACTTATTATATGTTCCCCTTGGGAACCTTTCTTTTCTGAGATACACCAGAACCAAATCACCTACTTCGAACTGAAGTTCTCTCCTATGTTGATCTACTCTGTGCTTGTATTCCTAGTTAGAATTCTTTAACCGCTCTTTGATTTTTCCATGGAGCTCTTGCAACTCTACTGCAAAATCCTCTGCTCCAGCACTTCTAAATTTTCTATGTCCTAAATCTCTCAATTCAGATACTCCTCTCGGCTTCATTACATACATGATTTGGAATGGGCTCTGTCTTGTACTCCTATTTGGTGAATCGTTGTATGCAAATTCCTCTTGTGGCAGAATCCGATCCCATTGATTGAGATGTTCAACTACTAAACTCCCCAATAAATCTCCCAGACTTTGGTTCACTACCTCGTTCTGTCCATCCGTCTGAACATGATATGTTGAGCTAAAATACAATTATGTCCCTAGATTCTTCCACAATGTCCTCCAGAAATGGCCAACAAATTTGGTATCTCTGTCCGAAACAATACTCCTGGGTAAGCCATGAAGTCTAACAACTTCTTTCAAAAACAGATTTGCAATGTGAGTTGCATCACTAGTTTTCTGACATGGAATGAAATGTGCCATTTTAGAAAATTTGTCAACTACCACGACTATGGAATCACAACCCCTCTACATCCTCGGCAGTCCTAACACAAAATCCATGCTTATCGCGTCCGATGGCCTCTTCTGTGCTGGCAATGGTTGATACAATCCTATGTTCTGTCTTTTCCCCTTTGCATGCTGGAAAATCCTGCATTTGTTAACAAACTTCTTGACATTTGTCCTCATCCCTGGCCAATAGTATAAATTGTTCAACTACGCAAATTTTTTGTCATGGATGATGTCCAGCTAATCCCCCACTATGTTTTTCTTTCAGAAGATTCTCTCTCATAAAACTCTTCGAAATACATAACTGATTTCCCTTGAATAACAATCCATTCTGAATCAAATATTTGATCCATTAGCTTTTGTCTCTGAGAACTAGGTTCTCACATGCTTCATAAGCCTCTTTAAAATATGCATCATCCCTGTACATGTCCTTAAGGATATCAAAACCTAAGGTCTTCACACGAAACTCCTACATAATCAAACATTTCCTGCTCAAAGCATCAACAACTTTGTTAGCAGTTCTAGAAATATGCTTTATAAAAAAAGTAAAATTTTGCATATATTCAACCAATTTTGCATGTTTTTGGTTCAGTTTTTCCTGTCGAGTTATGAATTGTAAAGAATGGTTATCGCTATACAAGACAAACTCCTTTGAAGGCAAGTAATGCCTCCATTTTTTCAATGCCTATATGACTGCATAAAATTCCTTTTCATACGTGGAATATTTCATCTTTGCTTCGTTCAACTTCTCACTGAAGTATGCAATCGGCCTATTGTCTTGACTTAAGATTGCTCCAATCGCAAATCCACTCACATCACATCTGACTTGAAATGTTTTACTAAAATCTAGTAGAACCAAAACTGGTTGTCCAGTTATCTTCTCTTTCAACAACTTGAAACTTTTCTCTGCTTCATCTATCCAATGAAAAGATATATGTCTTTTCTTGACTGTTTCCATCATTGGTGCAGAAATTCCACTAAAATTTTTGATGAATTTCCTATAAAATCTAGCCAATCCATAGAAGCTTCTAACTTCAAAGATATTCTTTGGCGATGGCCAATATCTGATTGCTTTAACCTTCTAAGGATCCATCTTTAACTCATTCGAAGAGATAAAAAAACCCAAATAAACGAACTCTTTCTTCATGAAAGATGACTTCTTCAAATTTATCAACAACTTCTCTTGTTGTAACCTCCTCATTACTGTAGCTAAATGCTTCAAATGTTCTTCCTCAGTCTTACTGAAGATTAGTATATCATCAAGATACACAATCACAAACTTTCCAATGAAATCTTTCAAGACTTCATTCATCAACCTCATAAAAGTACTTGGCGCATTCGTCAAACCAAATGGCATGACAAGCCATTCATATAGTCCTTAATTTGTTTTGAATGTTGTCTTCCATTCATCACCTTCCCTCATTCTAATATGATGATACCCGCTCTTCAAATCAATTTTTAAAAGACATTTTTCTCCACTCAAGCAATCCATCAAGTCATCCATCCTCGATAAAGGAAATCTATACTTGATGGCGATTTTTTTTATAGCTCTTGATTCAATACACATTCTTAATCCACCATCCTTTTTTGGACTTAACACTGTAGGTACAACGCATGGAATCAAGTTTTCTCTCACCAATCATTTATCCATCAAATCATGGACTTGCTTCATCAACCTCATAAAAGTACTTGGCGCATTCGTCAAACCAAACAGCATGACAAGCCATTCATACAGTCCTTCATTTGTTTTGAATGTTGTCTTCCATTCATCACTTTCCCTCATTCTAATCTGATGATACCCGCTCTTCAAATCAATTTTTGAAAAAAACTTTGCTCCACTCAAGCTATCCATCAAGTCATCCATCCTCGGTAAAGGAAATCTATACTTGATGGTGATTTTTTTTATATCTCTTGAGTTAGTACACATTCTCCATCCACCATCCTTTTTTGGACTTAAGACTATAGGTACAACACATGGACTAAAGCTTTCTCTCACCAATCATTTATCCATCAAATCCTGGACTTGCTTCTTGACTTCTTCATTCTCCTGCGGCGTCAATCTGTACACTTCTTTGTTTGGTAAACTTTCTCCAGGTATAAGATCAATATGATGTCTTACACTCCTTATAGGTGGCAACGAACAAGGTAAATCATTCACCACGATATCAGCAAAATTTTCTAGTAGTTCCTGAATTTCCTTCGGTAGATCATCTATCCTGCTACTTGTCAAAATGACTCTGGGTTTTCTCACTACAACAAACTGCATGTCTTCTTATTTCTTGACTTCATCAATAATTTCCTTCCCACTCATGAGAAGTATAGTATTGCTCACCTTTGTTTCTACCTCCTTGTCCTTAATTGGTAGCAAAATATGTGTCCTACCATTCTTCTCCAAGGTGTATTTGTTCTTTCTCCCATCATGAACAAAATTTCTGACATATTTTCATGGTCTCCCCAAAAAAATATGATAGACATCCATGGTAATAACATCACATAAAATTTCATCCTTGTATCCCCCTATCTTAAATTCAACTAAACATTCTTTAGTGACAGTTACCTGATGTCCTTTTTGTAACCACAAAACCTTGTATGGGCTCGGATGTGAAACAGTCTCCAACTCCAATTTATCCACCATTTATGTGAATACTAAATTATCTGTGCTTCCACTATCCACTATCACCTTGCATACCCTGTCCTTTGTCTTCCAAACAGTTCTAAACAAATTGTTTCTTTGGACTGGATTTTCTATCACCTTCTTTGGTTTCAAGAGAATTTTCCGCATCATTAAAGATCTTCCACCTTCTGCATCTTTGGCCTCAACATTTTTCCTTCGCGCTTCTGAAATGTGAGCTTTGCCTCCTCCATATCTTTTTCTGTCAGGAAATTCATAAGAATTATGTCCGATCTTTCCACAGACAAAACATTTTATCTCACCACTTCTGCCTCTTCCTCTTCCTTTGGCTCGAGGAAAAGTATTTCTATCGGCATACTATCTCCCCTGTGAACTTCCTCCTCTTTCAGGGTGAGTGTGAGGTTTCTTCTCTTCATCCTTGGGTTTCTGCACTTTGTCTTGGGCAATTTCTTTGCCTCTGCTATGACTTCGACCTCTGCCTCTTTGACCTTGCTTTCAAGACAATTTATCTTCATCCTTCAGAGAAATTTGATAAGCATCTTCCACATTTCTAATCGTCACCATGCTCATCTCGTCTTGAATTTCATATCTCAGACCATTCATGTATCTAGCAACCTTCTCATCATCACTCTCATGATGACCTGCTCTGATGTTGAGCCTGTAAAATTCCTCATTGTATTCTTTCACTGTCATCCCTTTCTGTCTCAAGTTCTGCATTCCTTGAAACAGATTAATTTGGTAGTCCCTGGGTATAAATTTGGCTTTCATTTTTGCAACCATTCTATCCCATCTTTTGATTCTTTGCTTACCTTTGCAACGCCTATCGGCCTACATCTCATCCTACCACAATGTTGCATTCCCTTTAAGTCTAGTAATGACATGTTTAACTTTCTTATCTTCCTCGACATCCTCATAGTCGAAGTATTTATCCAGAGCTCTAAACCAATCTAGCAGCTCCTCAACATCTAAGTTGCCTTCATACATTGGAATATCCATCTTTTCCTTGGCACCTATTCTTGCAACAGATCTGAATAAACGTTCTTCTGTAGCATCTTTGACTACAACTTCTTCTTCGGGTCCAGCCTCATTTTCGCTTTCGTCTTAACTGACATCTCCAACATCAATTGTCCGTCTCTGTGTTGTCTCCATAGCATCTAATCGAGCATAGAGTTTTCTCATTTCCCTTTCCACAACTGGATCAGGCATTTGCCTCTCATGATGTCTTCTGGGCGGCATTGTTCAAATCTGTTCCTTGCAGAATTCATATAACAACTTGTTTTCTGTCTCCTTTCTCCTACAGAAACAAAGATTGTAAGCTTTGATACCACTCTTGACGCAACACCCCTACCTCAACAGGTTTTGCACGACCTCCCGGTCTAGGATCATTGTTAATCTCCCATCGAGTCTGAATTGACTTCTTGATCTCCCCGTAGGAAATATTCCACACACACAAGTGTGTATCCATAGGTACTTATGAGTTACACCTATGCAAGCAAGCACTAAGCACCAACTCTCACCCACATAATCACTGATATGACCACAAACTTCACCCAGAAGGTTACTTCGGGTTTCGCAACTTCGTGAAACTAGATGTGAGTCTCTTTGACTCACAGATCCCTGAAACCCAAAAGGCAAATGGATCTCTAAATCCTTCCTTTGACTTTATTGATTTGATCGGAACTTCGTGAATCGGGATTTAACAACTCTTGACTCCAATTCACAGCTTCCTCCACTTCCCTAATTCTAAAATAGAGAAATTTGACCACGATATCAACGACCCTCATTGATCTGAATCCAACGGACTCTATTCCTCCTGAGCTTGTGAGTGCGGAAAGACACTTGGCCTAAATATTCTAACCGGTCTGCGAGATCCAATAGACCCCGATAACTCATTACTTCCTCCATGAAGCGATTCCACCGTTCGATCAAACTTCTGAAATACTCCTCCGCTAAACACTCTGGCATCAACCTTACTGAGCTTTCTATCTGTTGGGTGACTTCAACACTCGCCTTCCCTTGAACTTTTCAAGTTTCTTTCCTTCATGATCTTTCTCTCACAAACTTGAGGATTTCTAAGGGATTCTTGCATGCATCCCTTGCAGCATTCTCAAATAACCTCTGGTTATTTGGCCCTTCGACTCTGTGTGCTCTTTTGCAACAACAGTTCTTCAATTTTCCTTCTAGGTTGGAAAATTCTAAGACTTCAACTCACATGTGCACTCCTTGCATGTCTCTTGTGCTACACCTGCACTTTTACTGATATGAGAATAACGGTATCCCTCCTGATCTTTTCTGAGATAAAACTCAGAACCCTGTCAATGCACTCTATGCGGACCTTCACTGCACTTCTTCCAGGAAACCTTGGGATGAGAAACAATTGAAACTCATACTTCTCCTCTCACAGAATTCATACATTCAACATGAAATCAAGAACATACACACACATAGAATCAGAACAAAATTCATAACAGAGAGTATAAGAAAAACTGTAAACATACCATTCAAATAGGTGTAAACAGTAACCAAGACGACACCATGAAATTGAGTCAAATTTTTCATATATTAGCTCAAGTATTCTTGTACATGGGTTCTTCTCTGTCTTCTTGCTCTCTATAGATCTACAACTTATAGAATGATACAAAATGATACAAAACGAGGGTGTCTTTTACGAGTTTTCCCTCTTGCAGCTCTAAGTTATCTAATCAAATTAAAAGCTAAGTAATTTACATTCATTTCAATTAAATGCCTCCATAACTGACAGATGAGAGCAACGCTCAAGATCTATTTACAATCTCCCAAAACATAAATCCAAATACGTTCTCCTAACTATTACATTAATGTTCCTTCATTCAAATTCAAAATGTCTCAAAATGTGCGTTGGTGCAATTCCAACTGTCCTTCACCTTTGTTCTTTCTTTGTTGGCTCGCTTACGATGCTCCTACATAAATACCTTCCTATAAGTTTTTCCTCTTCTGGTTGATAAATTCAGGCCAATCAAGTATGTTGTATACACAGGGAAAAACTATGAACAAAATTCAATATTCAGAGCAATCCATTTTGGGCCTGAAATACAAGCAAACAAACTAGTTCAATTTTCAATGACAAAGATTCCATGTGCAGATTCAGATTAAAGGCTCTCGTGAATTCAGAGTTTCAAAGTCGCGTAAGGATTAACAACCAGACAGAATCCCCTAAGTGTCAAAGTCCCGAAGTAACGAGAGACTGCCACATCAACCGAGAGAAAGTCACTTTGAGAGATATCCATGCCCGCGTTCAAAATATCCCAAAGCCTGAAGTCCCGAAGTAACGAGAGGTTTCCATGTTAACCAGGATAAAGTTACTTTGGGTTATTTCCATGCAAACATCTCGAAGCCCCGAAGTGACGTCACGCTGACATGTCACTCTGGGCCTATACCACTCTGGGAGCTTTTCATGATTCGCAATCAAAAATTCTCAAAGCCCGAACTACTGAAGTACCGAAGACACATGGTTCTCATCCATCAATAGATATGACAGCAAAATGACATCAGGCCACCACGTCATTTTTGGGAGATTGTCCTCCGGAAGATATTCTTTCTCAGCATTCAAAGCTCCCAAGCACCAAAATTGGCTCCATCTATAAACATGGTTAAAAGGATTTTTGAGTTGGCAGCCGGATAAATTTTAGCGTTGACGCTACAAAAGCAAGGCATTCCCAGATCGTGTATTGTAGCAGATCGACAAACACACTTCATTGCAGGGACAGAACATGCTAGAACGTTAAAATTCTAGATTCGTCTCGTAATCAAAACCATGGTATAGCGGAAGAGGTACGTGGCAATTGGTGGTGGATTTTGAGGGTCGAAGCGGTGTGGACCCAAACTGCCCTTAACAACTTCCGCAATCACGTGTTGATGTAGGGTCCATCTGACAGCAGCACGTGGAAACAAAAGCAGGGTGTTCCCAGATCGTGGATTGCGACAAGATCGACGACCACACTTCATTGCGGGGATAGAAAGTACTTGAACGCTAAAATATTATAGCAGTCCTGCAATCGAAACCACGGTATATCTAAAGAGGTACATGGAAGTTGGTGGTGGATTGTGGGGGTCAGAGCGGTGTGGATCCAAACCGCCCTTGGGAACTTCCGCAATCACGTGCTTATATAGGGTCCAATCTGAGAGCAGCGCGTGGAAAGAAACTAGATTTTAGGCCTCGTCCTAATCCCAAGGAGAAATCAATTAATGAAATAAGGGTTGGTGGTTGAGAAATCGACTAACCCCTTAAATGGAAGCATGGAGGTTCTGGCCAAGGAGACAGAAAACTGTCAGCCTGCAGTACCATAGAGGGCATTTTTTCCTGCAGGCCCATACTGATCAGAGTTTCCTTCTGACAAAAGGAACATGAAAGACAAGAGAAGACACATGGCAGTGGATAATCCTAGGATAGGAAGGCTAGATCTCACTCCTGGCATTGGTGGACTATTTTGATTATAAATACATTAGATGAATGATATGAAAAGGGGGTTGGGGTTCAGCCCAATAGAGGTTTTGAGAAATGTTTATGACTGTATATTTCAGTTTGTAAGCCAGAGGGGCATGTGGTTGTAAATTGTATGTTATTGAAGATTCATATGAGTTGTTTCATTAGATTTGTCTTCTATGTTCTTTTCTCTATTCGTCATCTTGTTTGAACGTATTGTTGATTTTAAGGATTAAAATTTGCCTTTAATTGATAGATTCTTGATGCGATAGAGGATCTGCTATAAGCTTGCCTATTTATCATTTTTTATTGTTTAGACACATCTAAATTCTCTTCACATAGAGGATATTTTCTTAGCGAATATTCATCTTTATGTTAATTCTCTTATTCTTCTCTTCATCATTATACAAATATTTTGTCTGATAGGGATATTAAATACCTTCAATGAGCGGATTGTTTATGACTCCATAGCCTAATGGTCCATCACTGATCTACAGTGATATATGTTGTCTTTTCCTTTCTTTAAAGTCTTATTGATCCCTGATCTCAAACTAAAATAAAATCAAATTTGTATGTTACCAAGATTACTCCCATTTGCAGTCTGGGGTTGAATCTTGGAATGATAACACCTAGTACAAACAATACATCTCTCATGTGTAGAGAATCTCCAGACTCTAGTTGAAACAATGTTGTTCCAACACCTTTTACTGCATACTTGGCATTGTTTCCAAGTTCCACCTGTAATGTTGAGTCCTTCTCTATTAAATATCTAAGAGAATATTGGTGACATGTCATGTTCCTAAAAGCACCATTGTCTATCAACCAGGTATCACTACTATTTTTAATAGTGCATGTAAGAGCAGAGACAAAGAAATATTATTTCTAAACTTCATCTGCAATCTCATCAAGCTTAGATTCCTTTGTATTCTTTTATGGTGGATTCTCATCAACATCGGTTGTTGATGCATGTTGCTTTCTCTTCCTTTTATTTTGAGGACATTGAGAAGCATAGTGACCAAATGTATGACAATTGAAGAACTTGATTTTTGAAAGATATGTCTTCTTCTATTCTTGAACTGGGGTTGATCCTCCACCTGTATTTTTCTTTCCAAATTTTATTTTTCCTTTTCTTGCATGAGCTACAAGAGCTTGAGTTCCTTCATCCTGGGGTCTCTGCAACTTATTCTTGGACAATAATTTGGCCTCCTCTTGGACACAATCAGTCCATAGCTGATAAAATTTGGGCAACTCCTCTCATCCACAAATTCTCTGAACAAATGACTCCCATGAAGAAGGAAATCCATTAAGAGTCATTGTAACAAGTTTTGCATCATCAATGGTGTCTCCAATGGCCTTAATTTGATCTCTCAACTGGGATAATTTTATAAAATAAGTGGAAATTGAATCTGAATTGGTCATCATGATACAATGAATCTTATTCCTCAAAGCTAATTTATTGCTAGTGTTCTTACTCTCGAACAATCCCACCAAGGAGTCAAACATTCCTTTGGAAATATTTGACTCTTCTATGTATAGAATAAAATGATATTTTATGGAATATATCAAGATCCTCTTATCCTTTGCTTCATTCTTCTTGTGCCTGGCTTTCGCTTCAACAATTTCTGGTTCTGAGACATTTTCTTTTACATCGTTTTGAATCTCATTTTCATCCAAGATTAAGAGTATCTTGGTCTTCCAAGATCTGAAATTTGTAGCACCATCTAGCATGTCTTCTACTCTGAGACTGAACACCATATTTACAAGAAGAATTCTAAAATCTGAGTTAGAAGGTTCAACGACATGAAGAAAGTCAACAAGCCTGAAAACGCTAAAATTTCGACTTTAACCAAATGTCAATCTGAGAGCACCAGTAGATGTGCTAGGGTAAGGCGAGTTGATCTATAGAAAAATTATTCCCAACGTTTTCCAATAAATTCCCAACAACCTTTAGAGAAAGTTCAGATTTGAGACTGTGTAGTTGCATTTTTCAACCAAGTTGTGCAGTGGCATATTTCAATAAAGCTCTGAAACCATGTTGAATTTTCAATTTTTAGATATGATAATTATTTCCTTATGATTTCAAAAGAGAATTTTATGCCACTATTATCATATAATAATTACACACTAAAAATATCAACCAAAAAGAATGCAGCAAAAACAATAGAATCATAGAAAGATAGCCATGCATAGTAGACTCAATATTTTTATCCTTCGAAACCCAACCTTGGGAGAAAAACTGAGCAAATTCTCTTAAGAAAAAATCAATTCAATATTACATCACCATAAATAAGAAGAAACATCATCACATAAATAAGTTTTCCCTTGTATGAGGAAGATAGTGAACCCTCAAATATAGCGAACCCTTGACAAGACAACGCACCCCCAAAATCACTGCTAAGATGCTCCTTGTAGTTTCCCTATTATTCAACTGGGCAAGCGAACTTGATGACAAGAGTTGTGATTGTGTTTGAAATGAAATGATCAATCCTTTATTTATATAATTCGAGTCACCTTCAATCTACTTGTGGGACCGACTTGTACTTTTGTCTTCAATATCTTCTTTAGTGCTTCCCGGGGCTTCTTTAATGGTTTAATGGGCCTTGTCTTGTATTCTTGGCATTTATTCTTTTCTAGAAAAGTTGTTCATGAGCCTTGTTGATTAATAATCTATTCACATGAACGCTAATTAGTATAGAGTTTTAATGTTGAGTAGATCCATCGAGAAGCCCCTCATCACAAGACATCTCTTGAGCCTACATCTTCAACATTAGACTAAACTTGTAAACAAGTCAAACATGCCCTATAAAAAGATATTACTCCATCCCGGAGCAGGAAATGTGAGAGCATATCGAGTCTTTTTCACTCCTTGTCAAATCAGCATGACTGATAGGATAAAGATTTCCCCTGGTCCATTCACCACTAGCCAAATAAGCATGGCCTCGTGAGTAAATGTATCATTATCCCTTGGTCAAATCAGCATGACCAATCTTGGGAGAATGTATGTCTGATGTTTCTAACTGGAGAAACATTAAAAAAATTGAGCAGAGGAAACTGTCTTCCTACTATATATTATGTGACAAAATATGTTAATTCAAGATACTAATAGACTATTTTCCTTGAACTATCAACCTTCAATAAAATTAATATGTGGAACACTTCCCACTCACTCAATATTCCGATCAACTTGTAAGTTCTTTTATTTACAACCTTGTGAAATGTATCAATCATCTCAATAATGGCATAATATACAACCTTGATAATTCAAAAGTGAAGACAATGACGTGAGATTGATTTCCAATTATAGTTTATGAACCTAGGCTTTAACTCGCTATGGGAGATGGATTTTACAAGTATCATTTAAATCTCATTAACCTAAATTAACTAGCATTTAGGAGGTAAGGATTTATGAGTATTTAAGAGAAAAAATCTTAACTATTTCACAACAGACAATCCAAAAGAAACCAGTATTCCTAACCCTAATAAAAAAGAAAAACCTTATATTTTATCAAGAGGGAAATTTTTCATAATAGAGAGTTTTTTCAATGAACAAACCCAATTCCTATTATCACAGGTTACTTGTTGTTTTAATATAGGAGAATTATTCTTCATTACTAGATGTTCCTACCAAGGCAAGCTTTGTAATAAAATATAATGGCTTTATATATTATTTTTCTTCCATATTTTACTTGTATGAGACTAATTTGTTTCAGAAACTACAATATATTAGTAATTATGTAATAAAATAATCATTTTTTATTGTTGGATGTCTCTACTAGGTCAAACTTTGACTAGATTTGTAATCAAATCTTATGGCTAGGTCAAGCTTTGATTATCTTTGTAATCAAAGCTTATATTGTTTTTGTTCCAAATTTTGTGTATGGAAGACTAATTTTTTTGAGCAATTACAAGATATTAGTAATCAAGCAAGCAAATAATCCTTTTTGGTTATTGCAAAGAATGCCCACAATGCCTTCTTATTGTTGACTAGGATATTGTGAGAGGATGGATGTGTGCATTTCATACAAAGATCAAAGAGTGACTACATAATCTGAAAATTTTTGACCTCCCAACATTGACTCTAGCCCCCTAGCCCCCGCATTCAATTGTTTTAGTGTACAACAAAAATTGAAATTAATATTCAGTGAATTTACATTAAGTTATTAGGTAATAATAATAATAATAGGTGCAAGTCGAGCCTCTCTACCATCAACCCATGGTATCTAGACGCATCCTCACAACAACCACAAAATAAAAATAATAAATTGTCCTTAAACTCTAGATGAAACCAAATTGAAACTAGGAAAAAACATGAATCGACGGCATAGAAATTGAAAAAAAATCATGAATTGAAATGGATGACAAAGGCATCAGTGAAAACGAAAAAAATATCGAAGAGTTAGTTGAAGAGAGAGAGGGAATTTGTCCCTATCTATAACGAATGGAAGGTTTGAGTCGACGGCATAGAAATTGACAAAAAAACATGAATTGAAATGGATGACAAAGGCATCAATCAAAACTAAAAAAAACTCGAAGAGTTAGAAAGGGAATTTGTCTCTATCTGTAACGAATGGAAGGTAACAAATTTGTCTCTATATATGTAATCTTAACTGGTTTCAACATTTTCCTCCTCCTTCCTCCTCTATACATGGTTGGTATGTTTGTGTGCTTAGGTGTCTGAGGTCTGTGTAGTATGAGTCTAGGTTGAGTCTGGGTCAGTCATGTATGTGTGTGATAGACTAGAGGAGACTGGATTGGATTGTAGGAAAAAATATCATATGTTGAAGAAAACATCTTCAATGGAAGGGTGGCTAAGGTGCTCAACAATGTTTGTCTCATGGAGATCAATGATCTTTCTCAGTAATTGTATGAATCATAAGGTTTCTTTTAAATCCAATATTTCCTCTTATCTTTGTTATGTTGTGAGAAGCAATCTCATTCATACCTTCTTTTCTTTCTGCATTGAAACTTCTTTAGCCATACACCACACCAAAAATGCATGAAGTAAGGAAAGAAGTTGTTGATGTTGTTGTGGTGTAAGCCCTATTTCACTGAAAAAAGAAAGAAGTTGTTGTTGTTGTTGTTCAAACCCTCGTTTGTTGAAGAAATGAAATTGCTACTCCAAACTCCCACTCCAGGTATGTATGGATGGCTCTAGCTCCCTCTTTTCCATTAGTTTAGCCATGATTAACCTCTAGCTTCTTTATCTTTAAGTAGTTTTAACTGGCTTATTTATTTAACTCGTGTGTTTATTGGATTAACCCATATGTGTATTGGTTCAACCCACCTATATTATCTCTTCTTCTTTAGTTTAACCCACACCCACCTTGCTCATTGTTTGTTTATTAACCCACCTATTTAATAAACAAGTTCTAGCTAAATTTCTAGCTCTCACTATGGCTTTGATTTATTTCTTGATTTTTTATTAACCCACTTTAACCCACCTTTTCCTTGATCATTGCTTGTTTATTAACCCACATGTTTAATAAACAATTTCTAGCTCTACTCTAGCTTTGATTTATTACTTGCTTGCTTATTAACTCATCGATTGCTTGTTTATTATTTATCCAATTAACCCAACAATGTTTACTTGATTAACCTTCTTGTTGTAGCTTTAAAACCCTCTTCATTACATGTGTATCATTAAACGTAGGTTTTTAACTTTGTTGTTTATTGGTTTAACCTGTCATCGATTTACGCCTCTTCCATTAACTCGGTTTTCATTACTTTAACTCACCCCTATATGCTTAACCTAATTTCTTATTGATCTAACCCACCTGTAATATATCTCTTCAATTAATTTTAAGAGTGGTTTCCAATTATATTTTTTTCATTATTTTATCGTGGCAATTTATCATTTATTAAAACATCACAATGGTCGCAGTTATCAGCCTTTGTCTATTAGCTTAACCATGTGTAATTGCTCGTCCATGCTAACACATTCCACAAAAAATAAACATGAATTAATGAGAGACCTAATGTACGTCTGTACAGAGAAACGCGGTGAGTTAGATCTTGATATATAATGTATATATAATTACATATATGCACAAATAAATGTGTGGAATCATGTATGGTCTTTTAAATCGAATCCCATCTCTACCCAACATCATTGTGCTTTGAGGAGATGATACATTTTTTTCTCCAAATACACATGGCCTCCGAGGCTATTTGGGATGGACCATGGAGCAAGCTTTAGAGATTTGGCTAGACAAGAACAAAGGTGATGATAGAGCCCATAGAATCCCCCTTAATGTCTTATGGTTGATCAAAGGATCAAAATAAAACCTTTCAGACCTAGATTATGTAATTTTGTTATTAGGTAAAGATTTCTCCCTCTCAATATCAGTTGATGCACAAACAACAGAATCCACATATGCCCCTAATTTGTACATATATTGTATGGTAATACATATTGTTGCTTCTAGTATTTGATCATGCATCACTTCTTCACTCGCTCCAACAAGAAAAACATCTCCAATTGATATTGGTTTTCTTAGCTTGCAACTATTCTCATATTTATTTGTCTAATTTATTTTAATCTTGAAAACCTTTGCAATGCCCCACAATGTATCTATGTTCTCATCTTGGATTGTGTGGCTCTTAAAGCCAGTTTGTTTATCAAGCAGATTCCTTGTTTATATGGTTGAGTGAATTGTTGTTTCTCCTATCTTTAAGCATGTCCCTTCTGCATCTACTCCAAATGAGAGAACTTCTCTAGCTACTTTTGATTTTGATTATTGATTGGTACTCCAATAATTGCTTACCTTTTATCATACATCTTTTGTTGCACATTGATAAAATTATCTTATGTTATCTTATCTACATCTGTGTGCTTTCTTTTTTCTCCCAACAACCTTTGTCTCATTCTTTAACAAATCTTGAGCATTTTCTTTTATCTAAGGACTCTTCAATCTCTTTGTTCTTGAAGTTCCCGCCTCTCCATTTTCTTTTGATATCTTTGTCTAGTTGAATGTATTGTCAATGTCCCAGTGTTTTATTGTGTCCATTCCTAAGCTACTTGGAATGATTGCATTTCCCTAGTAGGTTAAGTGATAAGTTGCCAATCTTCTTTTTAACTTGAAAGAATTTATAAAACCCTTTTGTATATCCCCCTCTTTATCATTTTTTACTTCATAACTCATGAAACCAAAGGTTCCTTATTATATTAATGTACGTTTCATGTCACATTCAATAATCCTAACAAATGTTATTGTATTTTAAATAAGTAGAATAAAATTAATTACTCATAGGTGCCCCTTAATCCTTGACACATGTCTTAACCACTTTGAGCAAGGGAGACTTTACTTAAGGATGGACAAACCCCTACCATTCACTGAGTTGTTGTTTGTTGGGTGGTAGTTGAGTTTTGAAATTGAAGTTGCAAGCCAACTTCTCCATATTGCTTCAAAACTATTTTATCATAATGAATACAACTATTCATTTAAATGAACATATAAACTCAGGTATACATATAAATTGTTGGTTAGTAATGCTTGATTCAACTTTTCATTTAATTAATTAGTTGGACTTTATTAAAGTTGCAAACCAACTTCTCCATACAGCTTTAAAACTATTTTGTCTTAATAAATACAACTTTTCATTTAAACAAACATATAAACTCACTTATTATAGATATAAATTTTTCATTTAAACAAACATATAAACTCACTTATTATAGATATAAAATTTTCATTTAAACAAACATATAAACTCACTTATAGATATAAATGGTCAGTAAGTAATGCTTGAAACTAATAGGTAGGTTCAACTTTTCGTTAATTAATTAATTGGTAATGCTTGACTTTATTAAAATCTATTTTGCAAATTTTTCAAAACCCTAACCACGTGTTTAGAGTACAGGTTAAAAACGAAAAGTGAAATTAATATAGTACAGGTTAAAAACGAAAAGTGAAATTAATATTAAGAAAATTCCATTAAACTAAAACTATGAAACTATGGAAAAAAGAACTTACCCAACCTTTTTGCCAGCACCATGGACAACGCATACTAAGAACAACAAAATAAAAATAAAAATTAGTGCTAGATTATAGACTACACTAAATCGAAACATAGTAAAAAGCAAGAATTGAAAAAGCACTAAATATAAACTGAGTAAAAAGAATGTATTTAAAAAGGGATCAATCAAAACTGAAAAAAACATCCGTTGAAACTGTAAAAGCATGAGCAGTCGGTAGAAGAGAGAGGGAAACTTGTCACTATCTGTAACGGATCGAATCGATAATTAGAGAGAGGCAAGTAGAGGCCAGAAACTATCTATCCGTTGGAGGTGAAAGAAGATATATATATGTGTGTATAATCTTACTAACCCTGTTTCAACCTTTTCCTTCTCCTCCTCTATCTATGAGTCTGGACTGGTATGCCTATGTGGTCGTGTGAGTCTGTGTATGGTCTGAGACTGGGTCGGGTCAGTCTGAGTCGGGTCGAGTCTGAGTATGTGTGATAGAGGAGGAGACTGGACTAGATTGGAATCACCTGCATCATTTCTTGGAGCAAACATTTTCGAGGGAAAGGCGGCTGAAATTTTGACTCAAGGAGATCAACGGTCTCTCTCAGTTTTTGGCTTATGGAGATGAATGATCTCTCTCAGTAATAGTATAAATTGTATGGTTTCTTTTGATTTCGGTATTTCTTCTCATCTATGTGCTCTGCTGTGAAAAACAATCTGATTCATTACATTGTTTTCTTTCTGATTTCTAAATTTTTCAGCCATACACCGCACTAGAAGGAAGTAAAGAATTGTCGATACTGCTGCTATTCAAACCCTACTTCATTGAAGAACGGAAGGAAGTTGTTGTAGTTGTTGTTCAAGTCCTCAATCACATAAAAAATGAAATCGCTACTCAAACTCTCACTCTAGGTATGTATTGATGGCTATGTCTCTCTCCCTTTAAATCTTTGATGCGCCCGCCGTGATTATGAAATTTAGATTCTCATTACTTGCTCCATCCACCTGTGTATGGATGGCTTTGGCTCTAGCTTAACCAGTTTGATCCTGGTGCTTGCATTTCTCATGGTCACAATAAGAGTAGGTTTCTTTTGACTTTGAGAACAATGGTTTAAAACTATGTAATAGCATAGGAAATGAAACCCTGAATCTAATGGTTATAGTAACATTAGGGTTCTCCATATATTATAACATTAGGGTTCTCCCTGGCTTATAACATTTGGTTTCTTCCTCTCTTAGAGATTAAGGGCTAAATGGGCTAAATGATAGGATGAATTTAAGCTTATATGATTTCCATATAACAAATTTGCATTGTATATTATGCATAGTATGCAAATCTTTAGCAGATCTGTCAATTTTGAACTCTGTATCTGTGATCTCCGATATCTCCACTATTTTAGCAAGTCTCCATCTCTGCTAATTTGCATGATATTGGTAGTTTAATCGCTATTTATTGGAGAACACATTCGCCAATTTCAAACTCTATATCTATAATTATCTCCGATATCTCCACTGTTTAGCAAGTCTTGGTATTCTGACAAGAGATAGTTTGTTATTTTTGGGTTATTTTTGGCGATGTCCCCTGTCTTTAAGAAATTAACTCCACGGAATTTTATTTGAATACAAATCCGAAATCCCATTATTCACGAGTTAGTTACTTTTTACAGCACCAATACATTATTTTTCATCCATTAATGTGGATTCTCGGGCTATCACTAAATTATATTAATAGATGCTTTTCTTTACCCATGGCGCGTCGGAAAATAGTAGTCAAAACAGTCATCATTTCATGGAAAATACTGCCATGTTTTTTTTTACACCATTTCATCGAAAATACTGCCATGTTTGAACCTCCCGGCATCATGTTTGAACCGCCCTGTATCGAAAATACTGCCATGTTTGAATCTCCCGGCATCATGTTTGAACCGCCCGGTATCATGTTTAAACCTGTTAGTCATCATTTCATCGAAAATACTGCCATATTTTTATTCAAATCATTTCATCGAAAATACTGCTATGTTTGAACCGCCCGATATCATATTTAAACCTGTTAGTCATCATTTCATCGAAAACACTGCCATGTTTTTTTTCACATACCATTTCATCGAAAATATTGCCATGTTTGAACCTGTTAGTCATCATTTCATCGAAAATACTGCCATATTTTTTTTCAAATCATTTCATCGAAAATACTGCTATGTTTGAACCTGTTAGTCATCGAAAATACTGCCATTTTTTTTTTCACATCATTTCATCGAAAATACTGCCATGTTTGAACTTCCAGGCATCAAATCTGTTAGTTAGAAGGTCAATTGAATTATCTTTTCCTCGCCAACTGTATTTTCTTTAAGAGATATACTCCTTATTAAATTTAGTGGGCTAAATAGATAATAGCATATGTTTCTTCTTTTAAAATCACATGTTCAAATTCAAAAAGTAGGATATGTATAGCGAAGTAGATTTTAACGTTAAATTCTGATCAAAATATTAATTATATATAATATTTTTTCTTTATTATAATTTTATAAATAAAAATTAATATATTTTTATTTATACATAATTTTTTTTAATTTTTTTTTTTATTTTATAAAAGAAATTAAAATCATTTAAGTTTTTTCCACTGCTTACAATGTCTATTACAAATAAATATGTTTTTGCTTGAAGGAAGGAAATCGTCCGGTGATGACCTGGACATCCTTTGATGCAATGCTCAGCTGTTGTTTGATATTTCATACGTTATATTCATAAATGTTTTTTTATGTAATCTTATGTATGGTATTTCGTAGATTAGTTATTATTATTAAATAGATATTTATGACCAATATAATATGAAGGCAGTTTAATTATTTTTATTAAAAATAAATTTGTAATGAAAATAGTAATTATGGTGTATAGTTATTTAAATTATTATAAATATTTTTTTGTAAATTGTTAAAATTAAATTTGTAATCAAAACAATAATTGTAATATGGAGTTATTTAGATTAATATAAAAAAAATTATTTAATTTTTTATGGTTATAATAAATATTTTTATATGGATTTTTTTTTTACAGGTAAAATGTAAAGATAGACTGATTATGATCATTAAGACATGTATAGGAAGTGGAAAAAGGTAATTATATTTTTTTAATTCAATATTAACTTATTTTAATCATATGAAATTATTTAATCATTTATCTTATTTTAATTATATGTGATTATTTTAATTATATAAGATGAGAAATAAAACTTTGTTATTATAATACATTAGAAATATTTCATTTTTTTTGTCTTTTTTTTCTTATATTTATGTGTGGTATTGCAGGTACAAGAGTGGCTCATAATTATAAATTTGTTCAAAAGAAATATGGATGTATTTATATGTTTATTTTCTCATTAATTTTTTATTATATGGGAGTTATGTATATACATTATTAATAAAAATATTTTTTTACGGAAGGGGTTAAAACCCCTTTCAAGTGCTCTAAGGAGAGTGGGCCCCCACTCTCCTTAGAGTAGTGTCGCTTTTATGTTTTGTATATTTTTTTTTAAGCTCCCATACATCAAAATATACTTTCTAAACACATTTACTTAGTAACATTCATATTTAAAGCATGTAATCTACACTCACATTCACATTTAAAACAATCTCATTCAAACTATGCTAATTGTACATTTCAATTTTTTAGAAACTTTCTTCATATGCAAGTTATACAATTTTACATAATATACCAAAAATACTAAATGCTATTTTAATAAACAAACTATTAGTATCATTGGAGTTTTTTCTATTTTTCATTTTATTATTTTATATTTTTCAATTTATTTTTATTTTTGAATATATTGTTTTATTTTTTTTAATTTTTTTTATATTTTATTATTTATATATTTCTTAGTTAGATAAAGTGATTTATATGTTTTATACAACAAAATTAAGTAATATGTAATATATCAAATTTGAAATTGTAGAATGTATCTTTGCTTATTTAAAATTGAATGTGTATAAATGGTTTTGACAATGTTATTTGTTTATGTTTGTATATTGATTTGATATCATGTGTTTGTCTATTTGAAATTGCATGTGTAGGTAGTTTGGACAATTTATATTTATGTTTGTGTATGGATTTGAAATGTAGTGTGTTGGTTTGCTTATTTGTATTCATGTATTGTGTTTGTTTATATTTGTGTATTGATTTGAATTTGTAATATTGTATGTTTATTTATTTGAAATTCTTATGTGTGCTAATGGTTTTGACAATATTTGTTTATGTTGTATATCGATTTGAAATTGTATAATGTGTATTTTCTTATTTCAATTTGTATATTGTGTGGTTGATTGTTTGAAATTGCATGTGTGTAGGTGGTTTTGACAATGTTTGTTTGTATGTAAATTGATTTGAAATTGTATAAAATGTGTTTGCTTATATGAATTTATAGTGTTTATTTAAATATTTGAATGCATGAACTTATATTTGTGTATTGACTTGAAACTGCATAATGTGTTTTTGCTTATATGTGTATATTGTGTATCTATTTACCTTTATTTTGTTTGTAAATTAATTTGAAATTGTATAATGTATGTTCACATCTTTGAATTTGTATATTGTGTATCTGTTTTGACAATGTTTGTTTGTCTGTAAATTGATTTTAAATTGTATAAAATGTGTTTTCTTATATGAATTTATAGTGTTTATTTAAATATTTGAATGCATGAACTTATATTTGTGTATTGACTTGAAATTGTATAATGTGTTTTTGCTTATTTGTATTTGTATATTGTGTATCTATTTACCTTTACTTTGTTTGTAAATAGATTTGAAATTGTATGATGTATGTTCACATCTTTGAATTTGTATAGTGTATTTGTTTATTTGAGTATGCATGTATATGTGTGAATGGTTTTGATAATGGTTTTGTTTGTTTGTTGATGTTAAATTGTATAATGTGTGTTTACTTATGTGGATTTGTACAATGTGTGTGTTTATTTGAAATTGTATATGTGTGTATGAGTAATATTGACAATGTTTGTTTTGCTTATGTTTGTGAATTGATTTGAAATTATATAAAGTGTGTTTGTTTACTCTTGTTTGTGTTTGTAGATTGATTTGAAATTGTGTATTTACTTATGTGAATTTGTATGATGTGTGTTTGTTTCTTTGAAATTGTAAATGTTTGTAGGAATAGTGTTGAGAATGTTTGTTTGTTGATGTTAAATTGTATAATGTTTGTTTACTTATGTGGATTTGTACATTGTGTGTGTTTATTTGAAATTGTATATGTGTGTATGAGTAATATTGACAATGTTTGCTTTGCTTATGTTTGTGTATTGATTTGAAATTGTATAAAGTGTGTTTGTTTACTCTTGTTTGTGTTTGTAGATTGATTTGAAATTGTGTATTTACTTATGTGAATTTGTATATTGTGTGTTTTTTTATTTGAAATTGTATATGTTTGTAGGAATAGTGTTGACAATGTTTGTTTGTTTATGTTAAATTGTATAATGTGTGTTTACTTATGTGCATTTGTACATCGTGTGTTTATTTGAAATTGTATATATGTGTATGAGTAATATTGACAATGTTTGCTTTGCTTATGTTTGTGTATTGATTTGAAATTGTATAAAACGTATTTGTTTAGTCTTGTTTTTGTTTGTAGATTGATTTGAAATTGTGTATTTACTTATGTGAATTTGTATATTGTGTGTTTGTTTATTTGAAATTGTATATGTTTGTAGGAATAGTGTTGACAATGTTTGTTTGTTTATGTTTGTGTATTGATTTGCAATTNTGTATATGTTTGTAGGAATAGTGCTGACAATGTTTGTTTGTTGATGTTAAATTGTATAATGTGTGTTTACTTATGTGGATTTGTACATTGTGTGTGTTTATTTGAAATTGTGTATGTGTGTATGAGTAATATTGACAATGTTTGATTTGCTTAAGTTTGTGTATTGATTTGAAATTGTATAAAGTGTGTTTGTTTACTCTTGTTTGTGTTTGTAGATTGATTTGAAATTGTGTATTTACTTATGTGAATTTCTATATTGTGGGTTTGTTTATTTGAAATTGTATATGTTTGTAGGAATATCGTTGACAATGTTTGTTGGTTTATGTTAAATTGTACAATGTGTGTTTACTTATGTGGATCTGTACATTGTGTGTGTTTATTTGAAATTGTATATGTGTGTATGAGTAATATTGACAATGTTTGCTTTGTTTATGTTTGGGTACTGATTTGAAATTGTATAAAGCGTGTTTGTTTACTCTTGTTTGTGTTTGTAGATTGATTTGAAATTGTGTATTTACTTATGTGAATTTGTATATTGTGTGTTTGCTTATTTGAAATTGTATATGTTTGTAGGAATAGTGTTGACAATGTTTGTTTGTTTATGTTAAATTGTATAATGTGTGTTTATTTATGTGGATTTGTACATTGTGTGTGTTTATTTGAAATTGTATGAGTAATATTGACAATGTTTGTTTTGTTTATGCTTGTGTATTGATTTGAAATTGTATAAAGTGTGTTTATTTACTCTTGTTTGTATTTGTAGATTGATTTGAAATTGTGTATTTATTTATGTGAATTTGTATATTGTGTGTTTGTTTATTTGAAATTGTATATGTTTGTAGGAATAGTGTTGACAATGTTTGTGTGTTGATGTTAAATTGTATAATGTGTGTTTACTTATGTGGATTTGTACATTGTGTGTGTTTATTTGAAATTGTATATGTGTTTGAGTAATATTGACAATGTTTGCTTTGCTTATGTTTGTGTATTGATTTGAAATTGTATAAAGTGTGTTTGTTTACTCTTGTTTGTGTTTGTAGATTGATTTGAAATTGTGTATTTACTTATGTGATTTTGTATATTGTGTGTTTGTTTATTTGAAATTGCAAATGTTTGTAGGAATAGTGTTGACAATGTTTGTTTGTTTATGTTAAATTGTATAATGTGTATTTACTTATGTGGATTTGTACATTGTGTGTGTTTATTTGAAATTGTATATGTGTGTATGAGTAATATTGACAATGTTTGTTTTTCTTATGTTTGTGTATTGATTTGAAATTGTATAAAGTGTGTTTGTTTAGTCTTGTTTTTGTTTGTAGATTGATTTGAAATTGTGTATCTACTTATGTGAATTTGTATATTGTGTGTTTGTTTATTTGAAATTGTATATGTTTGTAGGAATAGTGTTGACAATGTTTGTTTGTTTATGTTTGTGTATTGATTTGCAATTGTATAATGTGTGTTTGTTTATTTATTTTTGTATATGATGTATTTGTTTACTTTTGTTTGTGTTTGTAAATTGATTTGAAATTGTATAATGTGTTCTCCCACCTTTGAATTTGTAAATTGTGTATTTGCTTATTTGATTGTGCATGTGTATGTGTGTGAATGGTTTTGATAATGTTTTTGTTTGTTTGTTAATGTTAAATTGTATAATGTGTGTTTACTTATGTAAATTTGTAAATTGTGTGTTTGCTTATTTGATATT
>SNQJ01S0091713.1:0-15225 GCA_010110895.2 Picea sitchensis | reverse complement strand
CTCATTACCTTCATAACTGCTAATGAGTTTGCCCCACATTTCTTTGGCAGTTCCTAGGTGCATAACTTTTACGAATTATTCTTCTACAAGCCCACTCAAGATAGCATTCATAGCCTTAGCATTGAAGCTAAATTCTAGCTTGTCATCCTTATTAGCTAGTACAATTGGCTTTACATAACCATTATCTACCACATCCCATACATCTGCACCTAAAGTCATTATGTAGGTTCTCATTCTAACTTTTCAGAAGGCAAAGTTTGTTCCATTGAACAGAGGGGCCTTATTGGTTGAATTTCCTTCATGGCTTGACATGTTTAATCTCTAGAATCTACCCTTAGATAAAAGGGGTCGGCTTTGATACCANTGCTTAAACAATTATACTTATTTTAAACTCTTTCCAAATCACTCAATGACAATCACAATAATGTAGGGAAGTAAGCAATAGACCATTCAATATCATTCACACATATGAGATACACAAAGACAGATATTTCCTGAGGAAACCCATAAAGGGTAAAAATCTCTTATTATTTATATGATAAGTAATCTCTACATTCTTTACATTATCATACATATGAGCACCAACTCATAATGAGGCTACAACCTCTGTTTTGCAAGCTGCTACTTGCTGAGAGCACCAACTCTCTGGATTCTCTAGCACCAACTCCTTGGTTTCTCTAGCACCCACTAGAAGGAAGCACCAACTCCCTATGTGTTTCATCACCAACTGGATGGAAGCACCCACTTCCAGTCACACATGCACCAACCTGTATAACAAAGAACAACAGTTCTCCCTTGCACCACCCTGCCACCCTGGTTTCTTTGGCTACAACCAAATGGAAGCTACAACTCCCTTTGTTCAAGCACCCACTCGAACCTCTGAGGACAACAGTCCTCCCTAGCACCTCCCTACCACCCTGAAATATAAATCTTTGCTATTATGACTTATTACAGCGATATAAAGTTCTTCAATGGCTTATCGGCCTCGTCACTGTTTTGCTACACTACGCTGCTATGTCTGCATCAGTGTCTTCTGCACACTCCTTGTGCTTTCTGTTCTTTTTCCTTTTATGCTCTCTATGCCATGTCCCTTCAATGCACCGTTCCCCTTCTGTACATTTATGTTGCTGGGCTCTGCCTCCTTCTTCACACCTCAATCACACTCAACAACAACAACACCGATCTCTTCTTTGTTATGCATTCTTATAGTCTCTGTGCTCTTTGTGCATGCAGTATGCACCAAGCTCCTGCATCCTCTCCCCATCTCGAGTGCTCTGCCTCATCATCATGCCAACTCTTCAGCTTCTGTGGCAGTTAATGCATGTGTCCATCATCACTGGGTGTTATTTCGAGATTCCTTCGCCTCTCCAGTAGTCGAGACTCTTCGTCTTCTCTGTTACAGACGAGCTCAACCTCTCTGTTGCAGTTACAAGCTTCAACTCTCTTCCATCTGTCAATCACCTCTATGACTAGTCTTCATCCCACTGGCAGATTCCTTGAAGCTCTTCAGCTCCTCTAGCAATCACACTCAAGTCTCTTCGAGTCCTCTGGCAGAAACCATCAGTGGTTTCTAGTAGTTATAGAGTGAACCATGAAATGGAGCCTAGCTATGCTAGCTCCTTCCACTTACGTGAACACCGGCTACATAGATATTTTACCATTTCAGCGTTTCATCATTCGGTAATTCGACATTCATGTGATCAAGTGTCTCGACACTTCAAGTCGCGGTCCCCGAAACTCCGAAATGGAGCTTGCCGCTTCAGGATTTTCTCTACAACTCTTCGACGATGTGACCACCATCGGTGACTGAGTTCTTATCCATAAAGCGCTTTCGTGATTTTGTAATTCGGCATTTCAGCATCCTTGATGCAAAGATTTCTTGACAAGTCCAAGTCCCGATATCCGAAACTCTGAAATGGAGTCGAATCAACGACATTTCGGCAATTCGTGTTTTGTCGTTTTGAGACTCCTGTGGTGAAGAGTCTCGGTGCTTAACTCCTCCAACTCTCGGTATCCGAAGTTCCGAAATGGAGTAGGATCAAAGATTCGGTATTTTGTTGTTTCGCATTTTGGCGATTCAACAATTCGACACTTCCGTGGTGAAGTGTTTCGACACTTCAACTCTCGGTATTCGGGACTCCAAAATGGATTTATTTCTCAATCTGCAAAACTCTTTGTTGGTGTGCCTATTTCGGGATTTTGGCGTTTCTCTTTTCGCAACTTCGGGACTCCTTTGATGAAGAGTCTCAATTCTTGACTCTTCCAACTCCCCAACTCCCGGTATCCGAAATTGTCTCCTGCTTTCGGGATTTTGGCGTTTCGCATTTTGTGATTTTAGGACTTGTCATGAGTGTCCTTGACACCTCCACCTCTCAGTATCTGAAACTCCAAAATGCAATCGGATCAATTTATCCCTGATCTTCCTTTCCTACTTTTAAACCATCAAATGATCAAGCACACTCGTGCACTCTGTGTGCACCTCTGCACTTATCCTCCTGAGCTTATGTTGTCTCTGTTTTGCCATCGCTGCATACTCTGAACTTACCATCAATGATGAGCACACCTACCTGAAAACATGCCAACGTTACTGAAGATGTAATGCACGCAGCGTAAGATTTTGCAGCCGAATAAATAAAAGAGTAGAGAAGCCATATCTTTGTGGATGTAGCCCCAAGAGGAGGTGAACCACGGTAAACCTTGTGTTCTATGAGATTGTTTTTGAATGATTTAATTTTCTATTGATCATTAGCTTAAAGATGAATGGTTAAATTACCTATATCAACATGCATGCATAGGGTTAAAGATGAATGAATAACAAAAGTAGATGAGTGATTAACAAGGATAATGTATAAGGGAGAAAGAATCCAACCATAATCCCCACTCATTCCTAGACTAAAAACACCTAAGTATTGCAGTCCCCCATAAAATCTATCTCAGGTGAGACCGCGTTGTGCATCCTGTGCGTAGTGTTTCCTTTTGGTTTACTAGGAGGGCCGATAAATTTGAGGGTTTTGTTGGAAACTTGTTTGAGATCAGAACCTGGGTCAGCTAAAGAAGAAGTAAGCCAACAATAACACAAAGTCAGACCCACAAGTTAGTAAAAAAGGTGAGCTCTTCCCCATCATGTTACTTTAGATGCAGTGTCTCTTCACTTTTATCCTTGGAATCTTTTTCTGAGTGTAATCAATAAGGTTGTTCTATATGGAGTTTCCATTTGAGTATTTGAAATAGTCATTTGTAGCTTAAGGTAGTTATCTATTTGAGGCCTTAGATTGGCCCTAATTTTCTTCGATTTTTATCTCCTTTGTGTGCTTCGGTTGCACCTTTTTTTATAACACAAATCTCCCAGTTTATGTTTAAAAAAACAATATTTACCTTCATAATATGTTAAATTATTAAAACTAGAGATTTAGGAAAGCTTCTTTATAAAATTTTCAAGTGTAGAAATAAAATTCTAAAGAAAACTAATTAATTCCTTTACTATTTTTTTTAAAGTTCCATAAATCAAAGTTAGTATCGATAGATGATAACAATCATTGTCATATTCATCATCAATTTCATTCATAACTATATATGTACAATTATGATAATCAAAGGCACTTTTTTTTTGACAAAAATAAAGTTGTTATTTTCCTAAAGAATTTAAATAGTGAATTAAATCTCTTATCTCATAAGAACAATATTGAAGACCTCTACCATAATTTTATGACAACCCTTTCTATTTCCATTAACAAGTTCTCTATCAAGGTGTGTAAAAATAAAAATAGAACATCCAACCCTTGGTATGATAATGAGTGTAAAATTGCTAAAAAATCCATTAGGGATGATTCCAGTGAATCTTTAAAATTTGATAAGATTAATAGGTACAAAGCCCTCATTAAAAGGAAAATAATGTACTATACAAGTAGAAAGCAAGAGAAGGTAATATCTAAGTTAGATCCTAATAAATTCTAGAGGCAAATTTTAACTCATAAAATTAAAGAAAATGATATGATTCCCTTGAGGGACTAGAACTCCTACCTTGAAAATACTTACAAATTCCCTAATGTCATGGACAACATTCCAAATGTTTCTGCAAAGGATGAAGTTTCTTCTACAAGAGAAATAGAGTTTGGGGTTAGTGTCTTGCAAAAGGGAAATCTAAGAACATCGAAAGCTACTAAGATGAAATTTTAAAAATTGGAGGGCCTATCCTCATCTCTCACATACACAAACTCTTCAATTTAGCAGTCAAGTAGGTCTTCCCTAAACCTTGGATGCAAAGCCTCATTATACCTATTTTAAAAATGGGGATAAAAAAATCCCTCTAATTATATGACCATCATGAATAGCCCTATTTTATCCAAGTTGTATGGAATTATTTTGGAAAAGAATAGTAGCATATGGCTAGAAAGCCACGAAAAAAAAGATAAAGGATAGGTCGTATTTAGGAACTGTCATTCAACCATAGACCACCTTGTTAAAGTTAGGATCATTGTAGAGGAATGTCGCAATAATACAACTAATCTCCTTTGTTGTTTCTTTCTTTAGAAAAACTTTTGACACAATTCCTAGGGTGAACCTTTGTAATAGGTTAGAAGAGTGAAAGGTTCCTTTCAAGTTGAGAGATATTGTGGTAAGGTTGTATGAGAATGTTATTGCTAAGTTTAGGAACATTGAGGGCTGGTTGGAAGAATTTAACTATAATATAGGAGTCAAGTAAGGTTGTCCCTTGTCCCCTACCCTTTTTGGCACATATATATATTGACAAGTTAGAATATTGTTTGGAAGAAGCAAGTTGTGTTTGCTTGACTCTCGTTGGTACAATCATCATCATTCTTCTTTACACTGATGATATTGTCCTTATGGCAAGGAGTCCCTATGATTTCATAAAGCAACTAAGAATCGTCAAGGATTTATGCTCTAGTACAAGTATGATTTTTAACACTCACAAAATGAAGGTTATGATAATTAAATCCAAAAAGATCACTTATAATACTTTCATACATGACAACAACAACTTGGTGGAAGTTCCTTCATATAAATATATCATAATTGATATTCATCATAAGCTGAACTAAAACTATAGCATTGATAAAAGGATAAACATGGGGTGGAAATATTATTACGGGCTTGAAAATAATCATAAATCAATGGACCTTTGGATTTGGGATAAGGAAAAACTCCTCTTTGAGAATCTTGTCACTCCTGTTATCTTATATGGATGTGAATTTTGGGGATGTAGTATCTCCAAAGAATTGTGGAGAAAGATAGAGAAGATCAAAATAATTTTATAATTAATAATCTCAAAATTAAAGGAAATACACCCTATCATATCCTCCTCATAGAAGTGATCCTTTCGCCCATTGAGAGCATGACTATGACTATGTACCTAATGTACATGAACAAGATAAATAAGATGGAAGACAAGAGGCTTCTCAAAATTTCTTCAAACTCCAGCCAAAACCACCTACGGTTCAAGTGGGGATGGTATAAATATGCAAAGTCTTGGCTAAATCATTGGGGAATAAAGGAAGACATCTTTCTGCAGAATAATGATAATATTAAAAACATTATTACATCTAAATTTAAGGAGAAATTGTGGTGCAATAAAGAATTAGAAGATAAAAGAGAATTGAGATATTATAAGGAGGTGCTCAACCATAATCTGGAAGATTAAAAGTATCTCTCTTTTTTTACTAGTGTAAAGAAGAAATCAACATTACTAAAATAAGAACAGATTATCATGAGCTCCATAGTGAAGCTGGGCATTTGACAATTTCCAAAACACTGTGGGTTGAAAGAATCTGTCATCTTTGCAACACTAAGAGGGTCGAAGATGAAAATCATGTTCTCTTAGAATTCCCTATGTATACCCATATTAGATCTCAATTTCAAAATATTTGTCACAATACCAACCTTCCTAACCTTCTAACTCATCAAAACTATGATGAACTTGAAACACTTCTCTTAATGCTTTTTTAATACAAAAAATAAAATTCCAAAAAAATCCAAGTAATCTCTTACCTTACTTAAGGTTCAATAGACCAAATATGGTCTTAGTGAATGCTAACCATCATCATTATCATCATCAATTACATATACATAAAAACAAATTTCCAACAATCTCAAGAAAATATAGAAATTTTTAATAAGAAATATTGGAATATTATCATAACATAAAAGTACAAAGTAGACCCAAAATCTTGTATGTGATTGAGATGTAAACTTTGTTATTGTATTTATGATAATAGCGATGAAGAACTATTATCATAGTTAAATGAGTAAATTTTGTTTACTAACTTGATATTTGATAAGGTCAAAAGATTTAAGATGTTTTATTATTATATGTTTGCAAAACCTCTTTTAAGATGTTTTATTATTATATGTTTGCAAAACCACATGAGCGCGTGAATTATATTTACTTGATTGATATTCGAGATTGTTGAAGGGTTTAACATGTTTCATTAATATAGTGGTAAAAAAACAAATATACTTAATACATATTTAATATTTTTTTCATCAAAATTAATATAATAATGTTGGCACAGAGGCAGACCCATGGTTCAATGCTTCAACAACACACCAACAAAACCCTAAATACCGGCCCTTTCGGAAACACCTACGAAGTAGTTGAAGTATCACCTGAGGTAGAGGCATGGGGGGTTACAGGACTCAAGTGTCTGTAACCAAGATGGGACACAGATCTATGATTGTAACACTTCACAAAGTACTTAGAAGATAACATGCATTAATTTATCTACTTCATTCACATTGAAAAACAAACCCTAATGATAGATTAGCCCAGTAATAATGACATGATACACATCACACTTAGCATCATAAGTCAGATCTAGCACATTCAACATAAATAAGGCACTAAGCATTCATGGATCTATCTACCATATATAACATTCAATGCACTAAGCAGATTCACAACATAAACATCATACTACAGAGCAAACCATCAACACAGGATATATGTGGTTCACCCCAGTGTGGAGCTACGTCCACCAACAAATTCTTCTTCTTTATCAGTCTTCAATCTCTTACATTCTTCTACTCCTATGCACTAATCCACAAAGCCAATCTTCGCACCGGACAGGTGATCTGCGCACTGCACATCGAATCCACCTTCCCAAAATTAGGTCAAGGCACAAAGCCAACTCCTCTATTAAGCACAAAGCCTTACATTCACGGTCTATTGCACTAAGCAACCCAAGACTACTTGCACTTAGTTAGTCACTACTTACTACATTACATTCGTTCTTATTTATACTTTTACATTCCTTACAAAAAGGCCTAGTCATGGGTAAACCCATGTGCCAACATCCCATAACCCATTACAAAACACTAGGAACCCCATGCTGGGTCCACAAAGCCCACAAAACAAGTGAGATCCATGATCTCAGCTCCACCTGGGTGCTTCGTCTTGGACCAGCCTACCGAAGTCCAAAATGTGCTCAAACCTGACCAATGTTTCCCAAAACTTGGTCGAGGGCTAACAGGCCCCCAACACTCACCTGTGACTCGTCCCGAGTCACTCAGATCTGGGCAGTGCTACTTCGAAGGCCTCGAGTTGCCTTGACTTGTTGCTACGCCTGAGCTTCCTTCTCCGCAAAATCCTGGATCATTTTCTCTGTAACAGGCCCTTCCAGGTGCTATTCCACTGTTGCAACTACTTGGTCCAGTTGCGAACCTTTTCCTTCGATCTCTTCAAACACTGCACAGGATTCCTCCTGCACCAGTTGTAGCCTCTGTATGACTTCCATCACTCTGCCCTGGATGGAAGTAATCTGTTGTTGGGCCGCGTGTTGTTCTTGTGATTTCTTCATTCTCTCGAATGTAGTGAGTGACTTCATTTGCGCTTGAACTGTCAGTGCCTGTTGTTGTGCCTCCTGTAGCTGCGCTTCCAACTTCCTAAGCTCTGGATCTTTTGTGAGGCATTTGTAGGTATGCGCACTTCTGTCACTCAATTGCTTGCATTCTAAGGTGAGGGATCTGATCCTTTTGATTGCACTCTTAGCATCTTCCTCCCTTTGGTCGCGTACTTCCCGTGGAGTTCTTAGTACTGCTTGTATCTCCAACTCTGTTACCCTTGCTTGAAGTTGTTGGATGGCCTCAATGAGCTTCATCACATGAGCCTCAACTTCCTCATGTTCCTCCCATGCCACCCCTGACACAGAGCGAAGTGCTCTTCCCACCACTTCTCTGACTGCGGTTTGTTCTACGAGTAGTTGGTCATTTTCCCTCTGTATATTTTCTTTGTCTTCCCCGAGCATCACCCAAAACTCATCCCTCTTGTTCTCATAAGTGGTTGCACAATACCACACAACTCGTAGTTACTCCAAGATCTCCTCTCTTTCTTTCTTCAAGGATTCTATAGCCTTCTCCTTCTCCTCTTGGACTCACTGAAGTTGAGCCTATGTTTCATCTACAAGTCTTCGAAGTTGGGTTGGATCATCCCCCAACTCTGCAGTCTCTGATGAGGAAGGCACAATAGATACTACACAAACCGAGCAAATAGCTTCCTGTATCTCCTTCAACTCCTTCTTGACCTTCTCGTATAGATCTTCCTACTTTTCTCCATATCTCTATAAGATATCTTCAGACATGTCCTCCATCACTCCGTGGACTAGACCAATATCGTCCTCTGTAAGCGTAACTTCTAGCTGGGGTTTATTGGCGTGTGTCTTCTTTCTTGCTGAGGGTTTTTGCGGAGAAACCTTCCTTTTCTTCAGTGTTTCTATCTGGGTAGGAGGATCCTTTAGCGGTGTAGCTTCTCCTTCTTCCCCTCCTCCTTCTTGATTTACTTTGTCTCCTCCTCCTCCTACAGGCGAACCAAATCCATTTTCCTCTGAGGCGATGTCCTCCTCATCAGTTTCTATGTTTTGGACTTCCTCCTTTTTCTTCTTCTTCTTCATGCTGGTCTGTCCGACATGTTCGGCCTGGGTGACCAAGGGGCTTCCTACAATGTCAGCGTCGAAGTGTTATTCGATCCCTATGCACAGTAATATATATGAAATGTCGATCTGTGCGGAACTTAGCGATTGGTCTATACTGGTGCAAGGTGTGTGGATTCATCCATGGGAACGACTTAATGGCAACCTTCAGTTGCTGATAGTAGGCATGGAACACTATGTTCGACTACCATTTCCTTGACATATCATTCTTATACCATAAGGTCGATAACCTCATAGCCAACGGATCTGATGGTTCAATCTCCGAGAAGGTAGCTCCTTCCGGCATTAGCCAAGCAACAAATGCAATTAGAACGAGTAGCCAACTGAAGTGGAACTTGTATCCTTGATCCTATGCTTCGTGACAGTCTTTCTCAAGCTCATTGACAAGGTATCTCACCCAATTCATCTACATCCCCTCCACGCATTTTCTTGTAAGGCCCACCACAAACTCGGTGACCTGTGTGGGGCGGTTCTTTCTTACAAGCTTACCAGTTATAAATTGGCAAGTGAGGCACATTGTTCCATCCTAGATAGAAGATACCTTGTAGCCTTTCTTTCCCTTCTCAACTTCATCGTATGCCTCCTTTATGTGTTGTACCAGGGAGTGATCTAAGGCCTTCCCTGGGTAGAACTTCTACAGGTCAGGTCCCTTCATGCTCAGTCTTGTGATCAAGTGGATCAACGCCTGATCCAAAATAATCCACCTGTAGAACCACATGTATCCTTCATGATAGCACAAAAAGAGGAGTTAACGCAAGCGTTAACCTCTTGATGTCGGCCAAAGTGAGGAAATTCATGACATTCAATATTGTGGACTGTACCAGCTCCTTGATCCATGACAGGGAGACTATGCAAGGCTTCTTCCCAATCGTCTTCATCAGGTATCTATGAGGTGCAAGCATGGCGTAGTTCTTTCTGTCGCCGAGGTTGAAATCAATGTTCTTCAGAGATGGGATCTGTCCCAACTAGCTTCCTTCTACATGTATCCCCTTCAGGATGTACGTGGTGATAAATATGTACTCGTAGTCCTGTGGGATGTTGTCGCAGTTAACTACGCCAGCCAAAGGTGGGATATAGTCTGGTAAGATCGTCGGGATCTTCTTCGCATTAGCCAGATCATCGCAATGCTTACTTCGCTTCTCGGTCGCGGGGTTGACACTGCCCGAGAGACGTCCAATTGAGGGGGAATCCTGTAGTCCTATTGACAGGAGAAATCGACCGTCCATCAACTAAGAGAGTGGAACCGGTGCGGGGTTGTCTAATAACCCAAGTTGTTTGGGATGAACCACCCTGACGAGTTTAGCGGCTTCGTTAGCCGATCTAAGGTCCTAAGAAAACAAAAGAAAAGAAATCTAAACTAACTAATCTAACTAAAACTAAATAAAACAAACTAAACTAAAACTAATTATTAAAACAAACTAAACTAATCTAACTATTCTATATATACAATCTACTAATTACTACTATACTAACTCTAACTAATTAACTATCTAACTACTAACTGCAATATAACTTATTCACAAAATGTACAATATCTTACAATTTACAGATTTAAATAAAACCTGAAAAACTCATTTGCATTCTGCCCTAAGACAGTAAAAGATATTTTTGTTGCTTTTATAATTTTATAAACAGAAATAAAACAGAAAACTAACTAAACTAAATCACTAATTCTAAACTACACATATATCTAACTAAACTGCTAATAAATATACTAAACAAATAAATAACAAATTGACCTAGAAACTCTCCAGATTTGTCCTGTGTATGATGGTTGTTCTAGCAGATCGAAGGAAGGAAACTCGCACTGAATAATCCAGAAGCTTCTCGTAAACGATAGTTGCAGTGTTATTTAAGTTTGTTTACAGGACAAACAAGACATAAAAATCACAACAATCATATGATTTATAAATATCCACAATTAGATAAATCCGTATGCAAAGACTTATACTAAATAATTCAATTGATGAAGAAGAGAAATCTGTCATTCATAAACTGAATCAAGTAATTGCTGTGTTTTTAAATACTGGAAGAAATCAGATATGGATCAAATTAATTAAATCATATCAGTTTGCAAGAGACTAAGATAGCTAAAGTAGTCATTAATCAAATGCAAATTGATAACATGAACATGAAACAAAATATTGATATTATGAAAGCGAAAGATGTAGCAGAACATCAACTTCTGTCTCAGTCTGTATTAGATATCCATAATCCTGGTTCTCCCACAAGTGAGGATGATCCTTATTACACAAAATAATAAGTATTTAAAGGTTTTCCACAGGGTAAAACCTCCCTGTGGAAGTTATAAAACTGTTTACATAAAATCTGGGAAGATANAACTAAAACTAATTATTAAAACAAACTAAACTAATCTAACTATTCTATATATACAATCTACTAATTACTACTATACTAACTCTAACTAATTAACTATCTAACTACTAACTGCAATATAACTTATTCACAAAATGTACAATATCTTACAATTTACAGATTTAAATAAAACCTGAAAAACTCATTTGCATTCTGCCCTAAGACAGTAAAAGATATTTTTGTTGCTTTTATAATTTTATAAACAGAAATAAAACAGAAAACTAACTAAACTAAATCACTAATTCTAAACTACACATATATCTAACTAAACTGCTAATAAATATACTAAACAAATAAATAACAAATTGACCTAGAAACTCTCCAGATTTGTCCTGTGTATGATGGTTGTTCTAGCAGATCGAAGGAAGGAAACTCGCACTGAATAATCCAGAAGCTTCTCGTAAACGATAGTTGCAGTGTTATTTAAGTTTGTTTACAGGACAAACAAGACATAAAAATCACAACAATCATATGATTTATAAATATCCACAATTAGATAAATCCGTATGCAAAGACTTATACTAAATAATTCAATTGATGAAGAAGAGAAATCTGTCATTCATAAACTGAATCAAGTAATTGCTGTGTTTTTAAATACTGGAAGAAATCAGATATGGATCAAATTAATTAAATCATATCAGTTTGCAAGAGACTAAGATAGCTAAAGTAGTCATTAATCAAATGCAAATTGATAACATGAACATGAAACAAAATATTGATATTATGAAAGCGAAAGATGTAGCAGAACATCAACTTCTGTCTCAGTCTGTATTAGATATCCATAATCCTGGTTCTCCCACAAGTGAGGATGATCCTTATTACACAAAATAATAAGTATTTAAAGGTTTTCCACAGGGTAAAACCTCCCTGTGGAAGTTATAAAACTGTTTACATAAAATCTGGGAAGATATCCCAAAGTTAACTAAACTAGGAAACTAAAATAAAAGTAAAACATCCAAATATCCTCTAGATTGTCCATCAAATCCCATGCAATTCAAATTCGCTTGTACAGTGACGAAATGGATTGATTATGCCAATTTAGAGTTGACAACGGCTGTGGTTGATTCAACGTTTTTGAAGAGGATGGAACCTGTTGTCTTCTGCTTCTTATCAGTTGCTTGGAGCTTGGCTCTTTGACTAGTTAGCACTGCAATTTGATCTTCCAGCGATTGAATTTTTGATTGAAGTATGGGAACATCAATATAGTATCGCTCTAACCATAAATTGCACTGGTCACAGGGAAACTGTGTGGGTTTTGAAAGAACAGGCAAGGGTTTGGACATGTGGTTGAGGGTTTCGTGGGGAAATTTAATACCAGGGTAGCTAGGGTCGTTATTTAGGTCGGGGGGAAGGTTTGTCACGAAATCGTAAGGTGGTTCAGGGCATAAACCCTGCGAGTAAGGATACTCATCGGCTAAAAAATGTTTAATGTCAGAATCAGAATCCTCGCTCAGAACTATAGGTTTTGACTCGACAGAGGGTTTAGGCTTGTTCCTGGCCATCCGTGAAATCAAGCGAGCGTTCTTTTTACCCTTAGCGTTAGCAGTAGGGTTTGCCTTGGGATTTTTTCTCACGAGATTTTTAATATCCTCTGCACTCTTAGTTATAGCGTCGGGTAAGTCGATAGGCGGGTAGGTCGAAGGCTTAGGAGCAGGCAATAGGATATGGAAGGGCACCGGGGGTATAGCCTTGACTTCACTCACCACAGGTTTGTCAACCTGTATAGGGTTCGGATCCTTGAAACCATTTCGAGCAACGAAACTTCTCCAATTATCACCATGCAAACTCAAATGATAAACAATGATAATTTTGATAAGCCCATGGTGGAACAGGCTGCTGTCAGCCTTCTGCCTTTTGAACCTTTTCGACATTTTATATAGGCTACGATGAAAGTAAAAGGGAAAATTCAATGAATATCCCATAAAATTCATAAGCAAACACAGGTGGTAGAGAAACACAAGTTCGTATCGACCTTCACAGGTCACGAACTGTTTGATTACCATCAAAGTATCGTGCCATCGTGGTTTGAGTGCAGAGATGGGCATACCTCTGTCACAAGAGGTGACTTTGCGCGAGAGAAACAACAGTGTCCATGGCACCTCCTCGACCTTACAATTTTTGAACCAATGCTGGCCTGTAACAGGTAACCCTGTGGCAGAACTGATAAATTTCTCATAAATTTCTAATTGTATGTCACCCACCTTGGCTCTACAACCATCGAAGGTCATGGAAAACTTTCGTGCTACACAGAGATTAAAACCCTCAAATCGTTTCACGAAGGTAAGCCATCCGTTGTCCTCCAAATCTTTGCGGGCATTGTCAAACATTAGCAGGGCTTGGTTTCCATTTGGTTTGATCTGAACGACTGGTGCCATGGAACCGAGCACATGGTAAGCCGAGGGTTTGTATCACAACACACACAGGAGTAGAGCTGCCCGAGTTAACAGAAGTGAACGGTGATAAAGGTTAGGCATAAATGCCATCGTGCGAAGGTGGTGGAGTTATTCACTGCCATGCATAACAATTATGATCAATAGTACCACCGTCGGCGTTCATAGCTGTTATACCCACTATAGCATAGTTTAACACTCATGTCATTTGCCCAACCAATGAAACAATGGTAAGTGTATAAACAAACGTGTTCAATCAATGTTATACCAACATTTGAAACCATAAATCATATGATTTAAAACCAATATCATATGTTTAACCATGCGCCAATGTATCAACTGATATCAATAGTTTAACCAATGTGTCGATATGTTTGAAAATGGGTGTCATAGCAAATGAGATATATCAAGGGTTTAATCATAAGATCGACATATTTTCATGAAACCAATGATCAAGTAGATCAAAACACATAAACCCAAATGCCAATGCATCACAAACTTAGCGAGTCAAAGTCACAAAATAAACCCAAGAATGTCCAATGAGTACAGATCGAAAGGGCTTTTGCAAACTGCATAGCAATGAAATGTAAGTGCAATAGGCATACTGACAAGAAAGATAACGACAGTTCAAATAGTGATTCTAATGCGGCTTTGAAAGACCAATGTTTTCACGCTTATAGTCGTGAAAAACAAAATGAAAATAAGTGTGTAAAAAGGCGCAAAGAATAAAAGTGTCGTTGATTTGAAAATTGTGACGAAAAATCGATGTTTGCAAAACATTAGTGTAGGTAGCTTACAAGACAATGGAAAAATGTGATTTGGCTGCCAACAATGGTGACACACTGGTAGAAGCAGTTATCTCTGTCAAAAGAAACAAATTCAGATTAGGACAGCAAAGATAATTTCAACTCAAAAACAACAACCAGAAAATAGTATAAACATCATCATTAACCAACTATTCCAGCAGTGTTTCAAAAGATGAAAACTGATAACAGTCTTAAGATCAGCAAGTCACGATATTAAAGATAAAATATTCAATACTGTTGGCATAGACACTGGTGCCAGCAGGCATCCATAGCCTCGACAGGGTTGCCATTCAACCCACTCTGACATCTGTATCCTATCAAGAAGTTCTGGATCAGAATAAAGGACATTAAAGAGGTTTCTTTTTTTTGCAAATTTTCATATACCCGACATTGCTTCGTTGCCAGCAGGCCTGTTCAGTACCCCGATGAAGTTGTCTTGGCATCATGCATGCATTTACCCACTGCTAGCAGACCTGTTCAGCATCCTGGCGGGTTTACAAGCACTTCCCACAGCTCTTTTATGTTTTAATTTTAGTTTTTTTTAAAGATATATGATTGAGCGGGGTGACGCCAAAAATTATGATATTTTAACATATTTTTTATAGACCTCATCAGAATTTTTTAGGACTGTCCTCTATTTAGATCCAGAGATGTTTTATTGACAAAAACAACTTCCTAAGACAGGGAGACATCTTCTGAGTCATTCCTTTA
>SNQJ01S0091710.1:17712-30508 GCA_010110895.2 Picea sitchensis | reverse complement strand
GTTCAAACTCTAGACAATGTCACCTCCTCCTTAAGAGGGGTTGGCATAAATATTTTAAGTCGTTGGTTAAAACATTGGAGAATACAAGAGTAGCTCATTCCAAACAATATTGATATTATAAAAGAGATTATTACATTTAAATTTAAGGATAAATTTTGGTGCCATAGACAAATAGAAAAAAAGAGAAAATTAATATACTATAAAGAGTCTCTTAACTGTGATACATAAGATCAAAAGTATCTCTTTGTTATAACTAGGGGCACTCACATGAAGATTATGGTCGGAAAAGTGGAAATTGTGTGTGTTATCCCTCATGTTCAAATGCGTGACAAATTCTCATGTGTAGATTGTGTAAATTAATAGGATAATTCTATCCTTCCAAAGGTTGGGATATTGGTGGAGGTTGCTTCAGTGCTACATCTTTTTCTTCACCATGGTGGTCACATGGTCATGTTCAAGTCACTTTCACTTTGTGTTGCATAGTTGGTTCTTATCCTCTAGCATGATGGTGTACTTACCTAGTTTTCCATCATATTTCATCGCATCTCATCATTTCACCTACGTAATGTGTGTTTCACAACTTATTATCACTATTATCCTAGGTGAAACCCACTTCACCCTTACTTTTCACCACATTTCATCACTTTTCCTAGGAAATATGTGTATCACATCACATCTCTACCTTTTCCTTAGGTAAAATCCACGCTAACACTTACATTTCACTTCATTCCATCTCCTAGGAGACGCATGACATAATTAGCCTGAAATCCCTAAGTCTTACCTTATAATAACCTCTCAATTCTCATATATCCAATTTTTCTAGTCTGAATACACTTAAGTGCTTTGTGTTATTTTAATTAAAATTCAAAATCCTAACCCTTAAGTTGAGTGCCTAAGTATTGGTCTATTAGTACTTTATTGTACTAATTATTCATTGAGAACCTTTTTGTAAGTTTTAGTTTTTAATTATTCACTAGTAGTTGTAACTTAAAGTCCAAGTGGTACACATGAGACTATGCACTCCCTTTTTTGACATGTATTGAAGTGATACACTAACATATTAATGCTTAAATGTGATAATTCTCCATGGAGGCTAAATTTCCTAAGTTTTATTCCTAATTATTCATTAGGGAACTTAAATTTAAGTCCATGAGGTATACATCTTAAGTTAGTACTCTCCCCTTTGACACACATGTTGAAAAAACATATAAAATTCCAATTCTCCCTAGCCTCATAATATCCTTGTTCATAAATGATAACCTTTTCATGACACATATTTGTCCTTTTGACCCAAGTTTTGAGGTTTTATTTGGCCTTCATATTTGACAAGGGGCTTCTTATCCATTAACCATAGTTTTAGGCCTTCCACATCATCATCTCCAACTCATCACATTCCTTCCTAGTAAACTAAATGGTGCACCCCACTATGAAGAGTTATTTGAACTTGTTCACACCTTTATACGCATGTGAAGTGACTTGTAACTTGGAACATTGCACAAATTTCAAGGGTACACATGATAAAGGAGCTACCTTGTTGGTTTCTTAGTAAAAAAAGATTCTAAAAGAGGCACTCAATCATTACAGTTGACCATGGCATCCAATTCTATAAGACAAGCCTCATAAATGAAGCTTTATACACGAAAAAATACTCATCCTCTTAGACCCTATCCAATTAATATTATTATTTGGAAGAGGTTGTTTCTAGGAGAGATCCCTCACCATGGAGGTTAACACTTGGAATTCATGCACACCATTGTAAATTTTCCCAACCTATTTGGCAAACCCTTTTAATATTATTTTGAAGAATGAGGAGGACAAGTGGCATCCACATTTTTTTTGCATGAAGATAAGGATGGAAGAAGGAGACACATCACACTAAAATAATCTAGAACATTGTCTCCAATAATTTTATATGGGCTCTTGATTAAACTCACCCCCTAGTTAGTTATATTTTCTTAGGGAAATATTATTTTATTGGAGATGATAGCTGAGCTAAAACCTATATAAATATTTTCGCTCTCAATTTTTTACATTGATTTGGAATAGAAGATCATTGGGAGAACTTGCTCCAAGCTTGTGGACTGAAGGAAATCTTGTCATTTAATGTTGTGTATTTATGTTTTTATAATCTTATATATGTGGTAGAATTGTTGTAGGAACAAATCTAGTAGGCTTGTATTGTAGGTTGGATTGAAAAAATATATGTAAGGTATGATATCTATTATAATAGCCGCAAAAAGAAATATTGCAGAGAATAACAACGAAACAACACACTAGATGAAACCACAACACTAGAATAATACCTTTTTTTATAGGAAACAATATTCACTTGCCTCTTAGAGGGGGAAACGTCAAACAAAGAAACACTATATTACAATAATTCTCAAGACAAAACTTCTCATACCCTCTACTCCTATTTATACTAAATCTGTCTTTCCAAGAGAATAATCTAGAGGAAGATCCTTCTAGAAGCGAAAGCTTCTATTAAGTGTTCTTACATTTGAATTATTCTTACTTATTGCCAGTACTTATTAATATTGGCCTTTATTACATGGAAATATATTATTCTACCTATGTGAGGGATTAGGGAGATTAGGTCCCTAACATGCCCTCCCCCTTAAAAAAAACCTTGTCCTCAAGGCTTGAGATGAGGAAATTGTTATAGAATGGTAGGTATCTCTCAAGTGGCATCTGTTGGAGTTGTATCTTTCCATTGGAATAACACTTCCTTGATGGTGGGATGCCGAATACAAGGCTCACGCTGGTCCAAAACTGCTTGTGGCTACAACCAGATGGTGCCTTCTTCATCCAACTTAGGAAGGTTGGTTTGAGTTTGGAACTTAGTTCCAATCACCTTATTTAAGAAAGATACATGAAAAATATGATGGATCTTAGAATGACTGGGAAAAGTTAACTGATAGGCCACTTGTCCCACTACTTGTGAACTATGTAAGGATGATAAAATTTGGGCGCTTGTTTTTGAAAATGGTCGGTCTTGAGTGAATTTTTATTATAAGGTTGTAGTCTAAGAAACACATGGTCTCCTTCAAAAAATTGACGTTCGGAGCTACCTTGATATGCTTGTTACTTCAACACATTCTGATCCATGAAAAAATTATCTTTGAGGGTATAAAGATAGCCTCTTGAACTATAAGTGTTTGATCAACCCCTTGGACCTTCGATACACCTCAAAGGTATGAGAGAACTAAAGGGGGATTTGATCCGTATACTACTTCAAAAGGATTCTTGTGAGTAGTTGTATGGTAATAAGTGTTGTACCACCATTTAGCTAGTGGTAACCATTGATCCCACTGATTTTTCCTTTCAGATGCAAAACATCTCAAATATGTTTCCATACACTTGTTCACAACTTCAGTTTGACCATCAGTATGGGGATGATAGATTGTGTTGAGATTCAATTGGGTTCCTTGTAGCCTAAACAATTCTTGTAAAAAATTGCTAGTGAAAGTGGGGTCTCGATAAACAAAATAGAATGATGCATGCCATGAAGATTGAAGACATGATCCATGAAACGTTTAGCCACAATGGAGGTGGTAAATGGGTGTTGAAGAGAAAATAAATGAGCATACTTGTAAATACGATCAACGAACACCATGATGATTGAATCATTTCCCGATTTAGGTAAGCCCACAATGAAATCCATAAAGATGTCCCTCCAAATAGCGGGTGGAATTGGAAGCGGTTATAGTGTAGCAGGAGATTTGACTGTTTCTCCCTTGTTGCATTGACAAACATCACATTCTTCCACAAAATTGAGAACATCATGTTTCATACCATCCCAGAAAAAAAGAATCTTTGACCCAATCATAGGTTTTGGTAAACCCTTAGTGCCCAGTTGTGGGTGTAGCATGAAGCTTAGAAAGCATCGTGGATTCAAGTTGTGATTGTTTACTTAAATACAAACAACCTTTGTGGCAAAGCTCATCATTATTCCAAGGGTACCTGGGGGAAACTGGAGAATTGGCTTGCAATTTGTGGATCAAATGAAAAATTTAGGGATCTTGCAGCCATTCCTGGTGAACATCTTGGAGCCAATTTGGTACAATGAAGGAGAGGGAAAAAAGGGACCCTTCATCTTCATATTTTCTGGAAAGAGAATCAACAACCACATTTTCTTTTCCTTTCTTGTAAATGATCTCATAATCATATCCAAAGAACTTAGTTACCCATTTTTGTTGCTCCGGGGAGGAAGGTTTTGCTCCAGAAAGTACTTGAGGATTTGATGAACTATCTTTATTTGGAAGTGTTTCCCTAATAGATAAGGGCACCAGATATCCACTTCATGCAGAATAGACAACATTTGATTTTCATAGATTGATTGGACCAAATGTCTCTCTGACATTTGTTTGCTAGTAAAGGCCAAAGGTTGTCCATATTACATAAGCTTTTGTCCAATTCCTCTCCCAGAAGCATCACATTCCAAGACAAAGGTCTTTGTGAAATGAGGAAGGTCCAAGACCAGAGTGGTGTACATAGAAAACTTCAAGGCTTGAAAGGCTTGATCAATTGTGGGAGTCCAAATGAAATAATTCTTTTTAAGGAGAGCAGTGAGAGGCACCAAAATCTTTCCATAATTCTTAACAAACTTGTGATAATAACCTGTTAAACCTAGAAAACCACGCAAGATTTTGATAGTTGGGGCGAGGCCAATCCTTCATAGATTCAATATTCTTAGGATCCACACTGACACTTTCCTTTCCAACAATATGAACCAAGTACTCCACTTCCGAGGCTCCAAAATCACATTTAGATTGATTGAGGAAGTGTTAGTGCTGATAGAGGAGATATAAAACTCAATTCACTTGAGCAATATGGGTTTTCCAGGTTTTAATATAGATGGGAATATCATTAAAGAAAACTATGACAAAATTACGAAGAAAAGGATGAAAGACATGATTCATGAGGCTTTGAAAAGTGGAGGGAGCATTACACAATCCAAAGGGCATGACCAAAAACTCATAGTGGCCGTGATGAGTTCAAAATGTAGTCTTAGGAATGTTTTCCTCTTTCATACGTATCTAGTGGTAGCTAGAATGAATATAAAGTTTAGTAAAGAACTGGGCACCACTCAATTCATCCAATAGATCATCAATGTCAGGAATGGGAAATTTATCTTTTACAGTGAGTTTGTTGAGGGCGTGAAATTCAGGACACATGCGCCAAGATCCTTATTTATTAAGTACCATGACCACATGAGAATAATAGGGGCTCGTACTAGGATGGATAACACTATGGTGATAAATTCTTGAACAATTTTCTCCATTTCATTTTTCTAGGAAAAGGGATGACGACAGGGATGAACATTTGGAGGAATATTGCTAGGGACAAGGGGAATGGAATGTTCATGAACACCATGGGAAGGAGGAATACCTTGGGGAGTGGAAAAAAATCTTGATGTTTGGAGAGGATGGATTGAAGGTACGACGCCACAGAGGGTGTCTCAGTGGTGTGAATGGAATGGAGTTGTGAAATAATGTCGCAATGAAATTTTTTGAGGAGATTTTCCATGCGATGGGAACTGATGATATTAAGGGAACCTGTTGTGATTCCTTGGAACTTATATTGTTGGCTCTCTTGGTTGAATTGCATGGTTAATTCCTTAAAATCCATGATAATGGGACCCAAAGTCCTTAACCATTTGACACCCAACACAATGTCACAACCACCCATGTCGATAGAAAACATATGAGATTTCAAGTGGTACTGACCAATTTGGAGACACACATTTTCACAATGACCCTGACATTTCATGGACCCACCATTGACAATCATGATTTGAAAATTATTGACTGCATAGATATAACAATTAGATTCTTTGGAAATGTGGTGATGAATAAAATTATGGGTTCTTCCATTGTTAATAAGGTTGATGACCTTTCGATGCTTAATACCACCAATTAGCTTGAGGGTTTGGGGAGTAGAGAAGCCAGTGAGAGAATTCGGGGAAATGATCAGTTCAACTTCGGTAGGGTCGAAAGGTGGATTCATGTCAGTGGTTTCAGGTGACTCGGCCACAGGGGGAGCCTCGACATCATCTTCAGAAACATCCTCGGAGATGGCCATAAAAATATTTTGTTCCTTACACTTGTTCCCAAGAAACTATTTGTCATTATAATTATAACAAAGGTCCTTGAGTTGGTGTTCATCCATTTCTGCCTTGCTCAATTTCTAGATCTTTAGTGGAGTGCAAGGAGGAGTGGGAGTGACTAGTTTAGGGCAAGGAATAAAGGGGGATTTTTGGGTTTGAGAAGAGACAATATGTTGTGCTTCCTCAGTTCTTTTAGTAGCTTCCACCCAACTCTGAGGCCAATCCATGAAGACATGGGAAAAAATCTCATCCTTGAGGCCAATGATAAAACATTCTCGAAAAAAATAATCACACATACCCTCTATATGGAAATCCAATTTCTAAAAAAGAGCTATAAAGTCTTCCACTATGCCAGATAGTTTCAGTTTTGTCAAACGACCTAAATGGTGGGTGGCACTGTCAAAGAGTTCATAAATTTCTGCAATAAATTGTGTCCAAGCCACATACCCTTGGTCATAATTTTTTCTCCATTTCCACCATTTCCAAAATTTGAAATATAAATGGAGAACACCATACCGTAGTTTGGCCAACTCATCAGTAATGTCGTACAAAGAGAAATAGTGTTCCATTTGAGTGACCCAAACTATGGGATCTGAGCCATCAAATTTTTTCACCCCCATGCGAGGGGGAAATAGTCCTTGCTAAAATTTGTGAGGAGGAAAAGAGGTGGATTTGGAGGATTCATGACCATCAGGGTTATAAGGTGTGGAAGAAGAGAAAGGATCTGGGTGGGATTAAACAACACTGTCAAAGTGCTCACTGCGTCCTGGAATTTCTAACAGGTGGTGATCAATTGAGTGATGGTTGTGGTAACTGATTTGAGTGGAGAAAGTTGGTAGTTGATGTCACCACTACTCGACATAATGAAAGAGATATAACTCTAGTTTTGGTCAGGCTCTTTTGCCAAGGTGGTGAGACGTTGTTCCTGATATTGGTTGCGAGTGTGGGCCATGGGGATGGGATATGGGACCACACATAAATGAGTTATTGGTGATTGGTACCAATACAATTAGTGCAATGAGAGGAATTAAATGGGATATATTCCTAATAGGGATGCTGGGAAGGGGTCGAGTCCACGAAATAAAAAATTGTTGCAAAATGATAGGTATGATTGCGATCAGGGAGAAGGGAGGAATCGAATGGGGTAGGTCTAAAATAAAGGTGTTGATAGGATCTATAATCCAATATGAATAATACTGCAGTGACTAAATGGCCAAATGTTTAACAGGGAAAAATTTGCAGGAATTTGACAACCAAAATGCAGGAGGCACAATTGCATGGAAATAGATCTTGTCTGTTCTGTTTCTGTTTCCGTCCCAAAGGTTAGGGTATTTAGGGCTTCTAAAGACCAAGGTTTTCTCTATTTTATAGGTCTCTGATATACATGTAGGGTCCAACAATAGTACTTGTACCAATATCTCAAGGCACCAAATAAGGAGGCTAGGTTGTGCCCTTAGTCGTACTACTCAACTACCCAGGTACTATAGAGTATCTTCCCGAGTGTTGTTCTTGGTTGCACTATAGGAGTCAGGCGACCGATTGGTTTATCTACAGAGGGATTCAAGATATCTAGGATGATTTGTATGCAACTATTATCTGATTCCCTACCACTCAAAGTGGTACCAACATGGGTTACAATAGTGTCAAACAATGTGCGCTTAAGTACCACTTGTAGTTCCTATGTGTATGATTCCCCGACACCGGATTTATGTGTTGAATGACATATATATGTAGCTTTAAGAGGTCGGAATACATCTCTACCCTAAAAAAAATTAACCCACAATTCTCTACCAAGGAAAGTGCTATGATACCACTTGTAAGGTACCAAATCTATTATAATAGCCGAAAGCATAAATATTGTAGAGAATAACAATGGAAAAACACAATAGATGAAACTACAACACTAGAATAATACCTTTATTGATAGGAAACAATGTTCACTTGCCTCTTCGAGGGGGAAACCTCCAGTAGAGCAACTCTATATCACATTAATTCTCAATACAAAACTTCTCATACCCTTTACTCTTATTTATACCAAATCTATCTATCCAAAAGAACAATCTAGTGGAATATCCTTCTAGAAGCGAAAGCTTCTATTATGTCTTCTTACATTTGAATTATTCGTCCTTATTGTTAGGCCTTATCAATATTGGAATTTATTACATGGAAATACATTATTCTACCTACGTGAGGGGTTAGGGAGATTATATCACTAACAATATAGAGTTGGGAAGAATCTTGTCTAGAGGAGAGGAGTTGAAGTATTAGACCTCCCCTTGTGAGAAAAGCTTGCATTTTCCATTCAAGAGAATATTTGTTTAAAACCTTATACCTCCATTAGAAAGTGGATGTTTAAATATTCAAACCCTTAATTGGATTGTGGAGGTCCTTTGTGAGGCCCTTTCCTTTCTACACCTTGTCATATTTTGTTTTCCAACCTTTAGTAGAACACCCTCATAGATTGCATACATGACTTCAAATCTGAAATAAAAAGGCACTATATTTCCCCTTTCCTTGCACCCATCATCTCCAAGCCCATCTATTTTTAAAATTTAACATTTTTTCATGTTGTTAGGATTCCCTTACTCCCACATATACTACACTAAGTGAGCCTAGAAACCATAGGGAAGGACCCCTTGACATATGCCATTCCTTAGTCTAAATTGTAGAGGAGTGAAGGTGAGGTGAAACTTGTCATATTCTTAGTTACACATGTCTCCATCTAGGTGTTAGGAATTTTCACTTTTGGGTGTGGGATTGTGTGTCAACATTTTGGCATAATTTCCAAGGACAAAATCCATTTCCCAGAAGACATTGAATATTAGCTACACAACTTTGGATGAGGGATCTCATTGAACATGTTTCTCATCTTGACGATTCCATTGAGGGAAGAATCCATTTTCCCTATTATATATTTGGATATTGTTTTCTTCTTGGGTGAAGAAATCAACTTTTGAAGGAATCAAGTTCACCTCTCATATCTAGATAGAGGAGATTTGTGTGGGCACATGTGATATTAGGCATAGTCTTGGTGTATTTGTTGATCTCCATGATGGTACCTCAAATATTAGCCTTATTTCCATGGATATTTCAACTTATGTACATGTGAATTTTAAGCTTTCCCTATTTTGGTTCATATCAAAACATAAAGGAAGGGTTTCCTATGTAAACAAATAAGTACGGTGGCTCCATTGGTTGTATGATTACACCTATCCTTGTATTTTTTTCATGTAGGTAGGAGTAGGAGGAGTAAGTCTTTGAAAAAAATTACAATAGAATAATAATCTCTTTATTATGAGAATTTCATTTCATGTACTTTGGAATTTTTGTCTTATCCCTTACTTGTATAGCTAATTATGATGAAGTTGTAAAAAATTTGGATGTGGTGTTTGTTGATGATATTTAGACCATTCATCCACTTGGTCCTCTTATATCCTATTTATTCTCATAGGTATAACCAAATATTACATGGTTTTCATGCACTCTTCTCCTAAGAGTACATGTCCACAAGTATGATCTAGTTGTTATCCCTCACATTCACATGGGTGGTAAATGGTCTTGTGCAAATTTTTGGGATGATTATATCCTTCCAAAGTTTGGGATATTTATGTAGGTTGATTTAGTGGTACATAGTTTTCTTCTTCATGTTTTTCACATGGTCATGTTCAAGTCACTTTCACTTTGTGTTGCATAATTGGTTCATATCCTCTAGCATGGTGGTGCACTTACCTAGTTTCTGTAGTTTCATTCATATTTCATTACATCTCATAATTTCACCTAGGTAATTTGTGTGTAACAACTTATTATCAATTTTCACCTAGGTGAAAGTCACTTGACCCTTACATTTCACTACATCTCATCACTTTCCCTAGGATATTTGTGTATCACAACACATTTCTAATTTTTTCCTAGGTAAAATTCACATTAACACTTGCATTCCACTTCATTCAATCTCTTAGGAGGAACATGGCATAATTATATGTATTACCTTATAATAATCCCTCAAGTGTCATATATCCATTTTTCCAGTGTGAACACATCTAACTATTTTGGGACATTTTAATTAAAATTTAAAATCCTAAACCTTAGGTTGAGTTTCTAAGTATTGGTTTATTATCATTTTATTTTTTTAATTCTTCATTAATAACTTTTCCCTAAGTTTCACTTTCTATTTAGTCACTAGGAGTTGTAACTTAAAGTCCATGTGGTAGCCATGAGACTATGCACTACCCCTTTTGACATGCATTGAAGACTGAGTGCATGAAGTTAGTGGATGATAAAGTGGAAATGGGTTGATTCGGAATGTGCATGCACATGACCACGTGCACGTTTCTAGGAATGCACACATGTTCCTGATGTAACAGGTTCGGGAAACCCAAAATCTCCACTCAATGAGCCACATAGGAACGTTCCCAGGAATGTTTTCATGTTCTCCAGAACACTGGGTGTTCTTAAGAATGCATGTGCGTTCATGTTGGGAGATTTTTAAGGGCATGCAAGAACAATTTGTGTCGATTTGGACCACACCACGCCTCACATTTTTACATTAATTGAGAAAATTTGAAGGGGAAGAGCACCAAGCATCTACAAGATCTCAACACCATCTCCAACTCAAGCCAAGTATGCTTGATTTCTCTTCTTTTCCTCCCACTCTAGTAATTTTTTACAAATGTGATCTTTTACAAATGTGATCTTATTCAATTCTAGAGTATATATACACATTCTACAATAACCATACCTCTTTTGTGTAATCAGTTTTGAATCATACACAAGCTCATACTTTCCCTGATAAATATACCTTTGACAACAACTATGCTACCTATAAATTGCACTTTACTCTCTTCATTGAATTCATATTATAGACAACTCGATTACAAAATCATGCCCAGAATCAGGTCTAGTTCATGCAAAATTCTCCTCTTAGGCGACAAGCCATTGGAATTGTCGTTTTAAACAATGTCTACATACTCCTTTAGCAAATAGTCCATGTCCTAAAAAATTGCATTTTTCCAAGAGCTTTCAAATTCATCATTGTGTTGTATTCCTCACTCAACTCTTCTATAAACAACATAATAATTTTCATTCATTTATTTAACCATGCTTAAGAACTTTGCAAACGCTAGAAACATTTATCTTGGGTCTTCATCCTTCAATGAAAATAATTGTATTTCTTAATCATCCTTCTTAACAGTATACAAATTTTTCATTCTATCATATATTCTTCATCTGCCAAATTGTCGTAGTGTTCAAAATATCGAATGGAAATCTATTATGCACATAAAATAATGCATGCATGTGCACATGATTATTTTATTGTTTTTTATTTTATTTCTTAAACTATTTATTTTCATGTTTTTTGTATTTTTGTATTTTAATTTTAAAAATGACCTAATTTATATTCCATGCCTTAATAAATTGTAGGAGATAGTATTAAGATGGAACCTAGAGACAATGAAAACCCCACACAAGAAAACCAAGGTGAAAAAATCCACAACCCACCACAACCACCAAGCATAAACACTCAAACTAATGAGGAGTTGAGAAATTTGAGATCTCTTTCCCATGAATTAAGGGGTACAAGAGAGTCTAGTCGAGTGTCTTTGTCCCCTTCATTGGGATACATTGTATCATACATTGCAAGTGCACAAGGGAAATTAACTATTATTTATGAATACAGGGCTAGTATGTCTGTGTATTACAGGACTGAACTCGATAAAAACCGAGTCAAAGAATTGAATATTTCAAAACAAGATTTTATGTCTCTATTGATTGATCCTAGATCTAGAGTACAACCACTTGTCAACAAAAAAATGTATTTGTATGGACTGGTTCATCCACCCACAATTTCTTGATAACAATATGGATAGGTGGTTCATGGTATTTGATAAACCTCCTTGCAATAACAAGGAGGTTACTTTACATTATTTGAGGAGATTATGGGAAAAATTTATTTTGGGTCACCATGTGAACTACTTTGGCATTGGTGATTTCCAAGGGGTGGGTGTAGGATTCGCACAAAACAAAGAATATGCTAGTAATTTTACCATTCTAGGTCCTTGTCCCCCTAGGAGAAGTACTAACTCCTTTACTAAACATCCTCCCATTTCAGAGGGAATTCGGTAGGAACAAGTATCTTTATCATCCTTGACTAAGAGTCTAGTGAAACATAGGAATTTTGTTGCACTATCTTGGTAGGAAGTGCCTACTGGTGAAATTAGAAAGGGTTCAGACCTTCAACCCATAGAGTAGAGTGCATCGAGGAGAGTGAACATGGACATAGAAGTCATTTATGTGAGCCTCATAGATGTTCGAGTTGCGGGAAGACTTGCTATGGGCCTATGGAGGCTAGTGGACATCGGAGTTTCATGGAGGAGGTTAGTATCTTAACAATGTCTATGTTATTCATCATTATATATTTATATAGTATTTGGTAAAATCATGAATATGCGTAACACTTTTGCTTGTTTTATGATTTTTTTTTTTTATTATAACAGGTTCTTCAACTTCCGGTAAACAAAAGTACTTTTTTTATTTAGAATTTTGCTTTACTATAAAAACAAAACTTGTGAAGAATTTTGTTAGCTTTCTACTGACTTTTTTTTCAATTTTGTGTATTGATATTTGATATGTCAATTTGGCAATTGTTTGACAATATGTTCCTTTAAAATGAAGGGAAAGATAATGAGT
>SNQJ01S0091709.1:16126-32662 GCA_010110895.2 Picea sitchensis | reverse complement strand
TCCTATTGGTTGAATATTTGAAGCATAATCTCCTCAGTGTCAGCAAAATATGTGATCAAGGATACACTCTTACGTTTGACTCCCGAAAATGTAAAATCAGAGAAAATAACTCAGGAAGATTGGTTTCAACTGCAACAAGAAGACCAAACAACATATACATCCTAGACATGAATAAGAGAGAGAAGACATAAGCCACACAAAAGGATTCCAAGGAAGAAAAATTCCCAAAGACCAAAAATAAGGATGAAGTATTATTGAGTGCCACATGTTTAGGGAGAGCAGCCCCAAAGAAGAAGGTTACCTTTTTCCATTAAACTCGGGGGGAGAATCCATACCCTTTGACATTGATTTCAAAGGGGGAGAGAAATTGGGATCATGATTATAGGGGGAGCATGAGTGTTGCCATCAATGACAAAGGGGGAGATTGTTAGAAGAATGGTTGTTGGCATTGATGTCAACACTAGTCATGAGTTTTGGACCGCAAGATTGATGAAGGTATTTGGACATGAAGGAAAATGCACATGCAAATACAACAGCCATGGATGGATAGTATATGTCATGTTGTTTTCGATGGTATGTGGCACGTCACATGGATCCTCATGGTTGAGGATATATGAATTTTTGAAGATGACAAAGTGAATTGAAGAAGGAAATACATGTAGGCCCTGTAGATAATTAAAGAAAAGAATTACAAAATAAGAAAGTGTCAGGTCGGCCCTAATGTTAAAAGGAAGTGAAATAAATAGTATTAATGAACATCATTATACATTCATTTGATACAAGTTGAATTTCATAGGTAATAAGAAGAAACGAAGGTCGGATTTCAAGGGAGGATGAAGTATTTTGGTGATGTGTTCTAAGGTATGTTATTTTCAGGTCATCTTACCATTTTTGCTATAACATTTTTTCTAGAACGATTTAGATGGTGAAATCACTATGGTATTGAGAAGACATATCAAGGTACCTCTGGTAAAAATCACTATGGCATTGAAAAGACATATCAAGGTAACTATGATAAAAAAATTAGCCTTGATTCACTATACCATGGAGATACACCATGTGGAAGATAGGGTTTGTGACCAGTCCCTGAAGCCATAGTCAATAAACAGGGGTTCCGAGTAAAACAGTCAACTCTATATTCATCAAGAATCCAAATGAAGGGAAAAATTTCACTGGAAATAGTATGACGGGAAGCCTATTGTGTGTGAGTTTCATAATTTGATGTTAATTATTGAGCGTGGGCATTCTGTGCAAGTTCACCTCCTGAATAGACCAAAATTGAAAAAAAGTCTACCATCCTTTCATAACCCTTTGGGGAGGATCTGAGTGAAAATTGGGTGAGTTTCATAGAATACATTGAGTAATATTATCTATAGGGATAGAATTATTCCAGGAATTGAAGAATTGTATAAATTGAAGAAGAAGTCTCAAAGGAAGCATTATCAGGTTCTAATGCGTGATGATTGATGGTGATGATTTAATGTAAAGTTTTATTAGCTCTCATATATCTTGGGTGGAAGGAAGGGAAAGGATGGAAAGTTCAACTCTCATTGAGGATTGTATATTCCCTTGGAGGTTTATTCCTCCCTTACATTTGGAAGTTGTAGCTACTCCTGGAAGTCATTAATACTTCCCTTGAACAATAACTATTGGATTATTTCTCATACATTGTGCATTGGTGTATTGTGGTGTATTGTGTTGTATTGGTTTAACTCTTATACCATTGTTCATTGCTCATTGATTATAGTTGAATGGTTTAAGTATAAGTTGAAAATGTTTAAATTGTAATTTGATACCACCACCCCCTCCTCAGTATCAACATGTTGAATGTGCATGAAAATTAAGGGATATTTTTGCATAGTTTTGTGACTATATGACCAATTTTGATTGTGATCATCTTGTAATTATTGGTTGTATGTTGTATTTGTGTTGAATGCTTATTCATAGGTTGTCTTTATTTGTATGAGCATTTTTTTTGTGATAACAATCGTGTTTGATGCTAATATGAAGGTTCACTGACAAGATCACCAACTACTTCGAGTTGAATGGAACCATCCGGGAAGTTATGGTACTGGTTCAAGTTCATGTTCAATGGACTCATCTGAGGAAGATGGTTAGGTGTAGGTGTATTTTCATCCCCATTGTCATCATATAAAATAAGAAGAAACCAGAATAGGAATAAACGATGTCACAAATGTTGAAGATGGATCACATGCCACATATTTCATAAACGCTAAATTGGGCCCACAGGCTAAGATATTTTTATCAAATTTAATATCTCTTCTAAAAATAATTTCATCATAATGAGGTTGAAGAAGTCTGTGACCCTTTGACATCTTCAAAATAACCAACACAAATGCACTTCACCCTTAGGTTTTAAATATTTCCTTTTCTCAACAGGAATGTGAGCCCATGCTATACTACCAAATCCATGAAAGTGGCTTACATTTGGATTAACTTTATTCCATGCTTCTTCCAGTGTCATATTTTTTAGAACCTTTGTGGGAGTGTGATTTACTATGTAATTTGCAGTTTATGGCTTCTTCCCGATACTGAAGAATTAATCTAGATTGATCATACAATTAGCCATTTCTTTAATGTGTGATTCTTTCTCTTAGCAACAAAATTTTTATGTGGTATATATGGAACACTGTGTTGCATTTGGATGACCTTTGTAGTGCAAGAATTTGTAAAACAATTTCACATATTTTCCATTATATGTTCTTAACCTTTAAAATTGATGTCCATATTGTTTTTCTACAAGGTCAGGTAAACTAAAAACTTGTCAAAAACTTCATCTTTTAAGTTTTAAGAAGTAAACCCTAATGTATCCTAAGAAGTCATCAATGAAAGTTAAGAAATAATTGGTAACTAGAAAGAAGGAGAATAAAATGGACTACACAAATCACTGTGGACAAGATACAAAGGGGACAAGGAGTTCCAAGAGGCACATTAATCAAAAATGTCCCAATGATGTTTTCTCGATAACAAAAATGGCACGTACACCATCATTCAAAGAAATAAGAGGGAAGACCAATCATCGTGTGTTGATTACATATTTTATTCACTGAACGATATTTTAGGTGACCAAACTTCTCGTGCCAAAGTTTGCTCAATCCATTGATATGAGAAGAACAAAAACTAATGGAAAGATGATGAACCAAAGTTGTCAAACTGTACAACTTGGTAATATCAACAATTTAGTTCCATGGACATGTTTAGGGTCATTTAAATCCTTTATCAAGCAACTCTAAGGAGGTGAAAATACATGCTTTTCCTCCAGGAATGAGTGATCTGATACACCGATAGAAGGTCATATGAGAAAACTTGGAACACATAATACACTGAAATGACTATTATTTACCTGAACTATTCCATACCCCACAACACTAAGAGATCTATTATCACCAACAAAATACTTTTTCTAGAGTTACATTCATTTATAGCTCATGGTTTATCCCAGCCATATGACAAGATGCCACATAATCAATGCTTCACTCATCAAAGAAGAAGAAGCAGAAGGCTGTACTGAAGGAGAAAACCAGAAGCTAAAAAAGTGCGCATCTCCATGAGAATAAGATATAAGAACACCTAATCACACAATGATGTTGTGCTTCATCGCCATTCTAAAGATTCCATCTCTCAAAACATTTAGACTCCACGTGACCGTGTTTCCCACAAAATTTACAATGTATGTCAATCTTCTTACTTTTAGATTTTCTCCCTATTCACTAGGTTGCATCTCGCTGAGAGGGTTTTGAACCCTTGTTTTGCTTGTTGTTGCATGAAACATTTTCTCTTGTAATTCCTTTAGATTTTATCCCACCGAAAGCTACTAATACTTTTTCGAAGGTACCTTTAATGTTGATCACTCGAAGTTTCACAAGTTTATATGTCTCTCTAATCAAAGAATCCCACAAAAGACTAAGAGAGGGATTTCATGCTAAGCTTTCCCTAGAGTTTCTCTGGTGGCATAGAAGGCAGATACAAACATAGAATATGCACTAACAAGCTCAGAAAGAATAATATATATGCATCACTCTTCCTTCATATCTATTTTTCGCCTATACATAAAGTCTAAGTGTTTTGAACTTAGATAAATCTCAATGGAAGGAAAACTCTTGGGAATGTCATTAACTGGCTCTTACATCTAGTGAGATCGAATACATACTTATGAAACATAAATCCAATATTTTCCTAAGCTTTATATGGGCCATCAATTCCTTGAAGGTGAAACCTAAATCAAGAGAGATGGACAATCTGATTAGTCCATCGTTTCATCATTCTTACTATTCCATTTGACATTGTTTTAACCATCAGTGGGTTATTTTTCTTTTCCCAAGGTAACGAGCAACCCTTTTACTTCTTAATACACATCCCATGAGACGCATATTGAGAAGTAGTTGGAAACAAGAAAGAGATTACCTAGAGAATCCATATTAAATATGCAGAACATATATTTAAATGTTGAAACTAATGGTTTGTATGGAAAGTTCTCTAAAAAAAATGGTTGTTTAAAAACGAAACTAAAAAGACTGTATATGAAATTTATGCTCTTTTGAAAAAGGCATAAACGAATAGACCGTGAGAGCCACTTGGAAAGTAGAAGTTGGTCCACACAGTGATACCTCTCCTTCTAATAACATCACTTTTACAAACAAGTTGTTTATGAAGTGACCCAATTTTATAGAACAAGTGAGAATCAATCTTACATTGAAGTTACTTTATAAAATGAAATTTGTAAATGTAAAATAACAAATAACTTTAAAATAAACATTAAAGTTATTTAATAATGATTCACTTTTATAATATGAAATTCCACCTATAATGAATCCTACTAACTCAAGTAAAAAAAGAGAGACTCGAACTCGAGACCTCTTAGTTGATAAATTTGTTGGACTTGGTGCTATGGTGTTGGCATTGATGTCAAAGAGGCCAAAAGGGTCAATGCTGTTGGACATGGTGTTATGGATTTGGCATTGATGTCAAAGTGGATAATCCAATATGGATCCACACAAGTCATAGATGGAGGAATTAATAAGACAAGGTTTATGTCCCAACAAAAGTATGTTTTTCATCCTTGAAGATATCATGCAAAAATCTATAGTGGAATTTTGTCTAGTTTTATGCCTATGTATTTACCATCTACTAAAATAGTGAATACAACTTTGGAAAAAATTGTTTCCTCAGAACATTGTGTTAGTGCTATTGTACCAGCAACCACAGGGTTTAATACTTCGATATGTGACAAGGATTAATTTTTTCCCTCATGAGACCCCAAGTCAGGTTTAGTTTCTACTCCATGGTCCATGTCTCATTGAAAATACAATCATCAAATACGTGTGAACATAAAAACCAAGAAACACAATGAGAAGTTTGATTAATGTTCATGTATTCATATCATTATCCCAACAAAAGTTATGTTGAAATATGTCACCGGCATCCATTCACAAAAAAAAAAATTGGACTTCCGGAGCAAAGAGGGCACCTGAGAGGGAAGGGCTGCTGGAATCAATGGATAAGAACAATGATGTTTGATTGCTTATCGCTGGATCAAAACGTGAACATGACTTGGACTTAATCTAATCTAATTCATGTTTGGAATAGCATGAAGGATAAGTGGCAAGGGGAGACATGAAAAGTGTATTATAAAAAAATAAATAAACCACATGTCATCGTTAAGGTTCATCGCATTTTGTCTTGAGACTAAGTTGATCCCATCTCTCAAATCAGAAACTTATGTGGATTGTCCACTCAACGGATAATTAAATTTGAACCATCGATTTGTTTAAAGCGCCTAGCCTGCTTTCTGGACCGTCCACTCAACACATGATTAAGTCCAATCTGTTGATTTGATTGAATCATAGTTAATCCTTTTTTGTTCTCTCTCTCAGTCACAGGTCATGGTATTATGGAAAATATGAGGCAACTATGGGTTAAAATGTTGGATAGCACCTAGTTAAAGGGTATAGTTACTTGATAAATAGAAAAAGTGTCTCGGATATGCAGGAAACATGGATTACCTCATGATTAGCCATTAACAACACCTAGTCCCATGGGGAAAAGGGCCACATATTAGCACCCATCCCCATGACAACACATGAAATTCACCAGAGAGCATCAATAACGTTTGCAACCATCGGCAGAATTGAATAAAGGTACCTCAAGGCAAACATCCATGAAAAGTGTCCGGATTACTCAGTTCCAACTGAGAATAAGGATTATTAAATATAATTCCTTCCATCAAATAGATTTTAAAGAGGGACCAAGGTCAAATCTGGATTTCTTAAAGGATAATAGAGGAAGAAACGTTTCAAAACAACATTTCATAATGTTAGGCAGCTAGAGAGGTAGTGGAAGGCCCTCATTGAGGTCTATAGTGATGGCTATTCTGAGGCCATTCAATAAGGTGGACTAGGTCCACCAAATTATTAAATAAGCAATAATTCATGGTGTTGGTGATAACAAATAGGTAGTTAGATATAATAACTGTAAAATGACTTCTTAGAAGGTCTTGCTTCTAGAAGATTCCTCCTTTAGAATGTTCCTAGGTGATGGTAACACTATATAAAGGGGTCTGCCAATGTAATGAGAGATAAAGAGAAGTATTGTATTTTGACTGGTAGCTCAATAGGAGGAATACCCCTATAAGAAGCAAGTAAAGCAGAGAGAGATCCCTTCCAAGGCATCCATTGGTTGTTTCACCCTGCTGGTTTTCTTATATTGAAGTGGTGGTTTTCTTATATTGTTCCATATATATTGTCCGGGTGATTACACCAGCTTTGTATTCATATATTTGTTCTAATCATGGTATCAGAGTTAATCTCTTTCCTCAAGGCCTGTAAGTAAAATTTTTTTATTTTTATATTATTTTTCTGAAGAAGAAAGAGGACACGAAATTATGGACAATTTCTGGGGATATTAAAAAATTTGTATAAACCGGCTTGTATATATTATTTCCCTCCTAAAAAACACCATCAGCAAAAACCATCCGAAATGGGAGTCTGTGAAGTCAAGATATCGACATTTTAAAAATCTGCTATTTCAAAATGCTCTTCTGCATGATCTACATTACTCATTTTTATTTCAGAAAATTGAGGTCAATACGTTAAAAAATTATAGATATGATTTCTCCTTTCAAAAATAGTTGATTTCAAAAAAAATAATCACCCAAATCGAAGTAACTGTGTGAAAGAATGGTTGATTTTGAATCAACCATTTTGGGGTTTTCGTGATGTGGACCATAACTCATAATTTTTCACAAAGTGCTCAGATTGCTACCAGATCAGTGCCATTTGATAGATAATTTTAATATATTTATTTTGGTATACATATGTGGTATTTCAAATGGATATTAGAATTCTCATAGACATCATACGAAAGATTGAAACCCTTGAGACCATCTCCAAGAGGGTCTACAAGTTGTCAAGGACAATTGTCACAATGTTCAAAGGTCCTTGGCTAGCATACATGAGAGATTCTTATGATGGACATCAGGGATGCATATAGTCAAGAATTATATGTTTGTTATGATTTTGAGGTTGATTGTGATGATTGGTATATTGGTAGTTATATTTTGGATGGCAACCACTTTCATATTTATTTGATGACTCTAAATCACCTTCTGTATAAACAACATCAATGTGAAAAATTAGGAGCCAATTATGATTATCAGTGCCCATCCTGCATATTCTAGATTGGTATTATTCCTTCCAAATTATTCTACGACCCTTTTCCAATATGTGTATGGATCTTCTTATTTAGATCCACATTATAGTGTCGGCCTTGAACATTTTTAGTTGGTTATTAGGTTCCGCTATCTTATGCGTGGAGTTCAAATGAGAACTTGGACATGAGACTCACAATGGCGTTGGACTACTTCAACATGGTGGGATTTACTTCTACATGGGACCCTGGTTCTATAGTCTAGTTCAGCATTATGGTCCACACTTATCTATGGGACCCTAGTATGGTTGTACACCCTCATACCAAGCGTTGAAGACAATTCTTTCATAAGGGGGATGGAATGTTAGGTAGCTAGAGAGGCAGTGGGGGTCCCAAAGGGCCCATAGTGACAATAGTGGAGGCCATTCAATGTAAGGTGGACTATTTCCACTATAGTATTAAATAAGGCCCACTATGGTAGTTATATATAATAAATGTAAGAGGACTTACTAGAAGGTTGTACTTCTAGAAGGTTCCTCCTCTAGAATGTTCTTAGGTGGTTGGTAGCACTATATAAATGGGTTCAAGCAATGCAATGGTGTATGAAGAGAAGTATTGTATTTGGAGGTGAATTTCATTAGGAGGATGCCCCCTCGAAGAGGAAAGTGAACATGAGAGGATCCCTTCCACAATAGGATTCATTTTATGGTGTTTTCCTACCTCAAGTGTTTTCTTATAATAAAAGTGTGGTTTCTTCTAGTGGATCTATTGTGATATTTTTGTATTTAGTATTTGGTACTTAACAAAGAGGCACATTTATTCATTTCTCTTTTACAAAGATACACAATGGTTCAATGTCATACACATTTTTGAATATTATATAAACAAAAAAACATGGTGACAGGAAGGTGTCTCTGTGAGCTAATTCAAAAGATCAAAAGTAGAATAAAAGTACAAGGAAGAATATGAAACTTGAAACATACACATGAAGTGAGGGTGGAAGGTAGGAGCAAGGGAGGATTGGAGTCCTCTACAGGTTGGTTCTTGAACAAACAGGGAGTTGTAGCTTGATCAAGTTGGTGCTTGAAAATAGAGGATTGGAGTCCTCTACATGTTGGATCCTGAACAAATAGGGAGTTGGAACTTCCTCAAGTTGGTGCTTGAAAATAGAGGATTGGAGTCCTCTACAGGTTGAGTCATGAAACAATAGGGAGTTGCATCTTCCTCAAGTTGATTCTTGAAAATACGGGATTGGTGTCACCTTGAGTAGGTTCTCAAAAGAATGGAGATTGGTGTCTCCTACAAGTTGTAGCTTGTAAAAGATATATAATTATTATGATTGTTACATTTCATAAATTGTTATGGTTAATAATTTTAATAATTAAAGAATTGATTAAAATTTTGGAAAAGAAGAAATATTAATTCACCTCCCCCGCTCAGTATTGAACAATATTTCAACAATTGGCATCAGAAAAAAATTTCCTTCACCACAATCTAATCACTAGAAGGAATATTCTGAGATATCATAGTGGATCAACAAGAAGGAATGTCCTATAACAGAGTACCATTGTTCAAAGGAAATGATTATTCATTTTGGAGTATAAGGATGAGAATTTATTTGAAGGCCCTTGATTGTGATGTTTCACTATCTATGGTAAATGGTTACACTGCACTAACTACTGCGCCTTCAGATGCTACTACAAAGAAACTCTGCAATGTAATTCAATGGTTGTTAATGCAATTCTAGGTGGATTATCAAACTCTATATTTGTAAAAGTGATGCATTGCAAATCAACAAAACAAATTTGGGACAAACTTAGAATCATCTATGAAGGAGATAGAAAAGTTAAGCAAGAAAAAATTCAAACATATAGAGGGCAATTTGAGAGTCTAAAGATGAAAGAGGAAGAAAACATTGTAGAATATCTTCAAAGAGTGGATGAAATTGTCTATTCAATCAGAGCACTAGGAGAAGAGTTAAAAGAAAAAATTATTGTTCAAAATGTGTTGATATCATTACCAATGAGATATTATGCCAAGTTATCTATCTTGGAAGATCGAGAAGACCTTGAAAAAATTACAACAGATGAACTTCATGGGATCCTTATAGCCTATGAAATTAGAACAGGGAAAGAAAGGCCATAAAAAGGGGAAACAACATTTAAATCATCAAAACAAACAAAGAACCATGATAATGTGCCAAATGAAAATCACTTGGACATATGAGATGAAGAAGAGGCTAAATTTATAAAGAAACTCAAGAAAGGGTCTAGGATATACAAATGGAAGTTGCCTCTCAAATGTTTCAACTGTGGAAAAATTGGGCATTTTGCCTCCAAATGTCCCTATCCAAAGCAAGAGGATAGTGATGATGAAGAAACATATAGCCATAAATAAATTAAAAAGAGAAAAACTGAAAAATAAGAAGAAATTCTACAAGAAAACGAAAAACTTTTACTCCAAAGAAGACATTAGTTCTTCTGACATGAGTGAAGATGACGAGACAAAACTTATATTTATGGGCATAGAAACTCAAAATAATGTTGTTGATGATAATATTGTAAATAAAGGAAACTCTGAAGTTGAAGGAGAAGTATACCTTGAAGAAGAACTTATTAGTGCTCTCAGAGAACTGAGAAAATATAAAGGGAAGAATAAATCATTAAGAGAACAATTATTAGAATATGAAGAAGAACAAAAATCAAGAGAAAAGGATTTTTCAAAAACCATCAAGGAATTAGAACAAATCAGAACAAACCATCAATGATTTGAAAACTCAACTCCAAGAAGATAAAATAGTTGAAGAGGTCATAAGTAAACAATTCAATGAAAAACAACAAGACTGTGAAAAACTAGAGGATGGAATTGTTTTGTCTAAAAAGGGAACTTGAGAAAGGAACCAACCAATCAAGATTTGAAAACAATTCAAAAATCTTGGATGATATTCTTAACCGTCAAAGATCATCAAGCAATAAGACAGGACTGGGTTATGATCAAAAGAAATCTAACAAATGATATAACTCTACATCTCAAGAAACTGATAATAATCCAAAAATTTATGCAGCTGCCCTTCAGATCTCTTTCAAAAATGAAGAAAGAAAAACAAAGACTAAATCTAATCAACAAAAATATGCTCTCCCTTCAAAATAAAATAAATATAGAAGGAATACAGCTACAAGAATAACTACCCCAAAAAGGTATCAACGTATCTTTCTTGGCTATTACTTCTCTTGCAATAATTCTAGGCGTAAAGCATTACATTGTAGAACTTATGAAAAGAACAATCATATGAGTGTTCAAAGATATGGTTATAAGAACAAAAAGAATAATAATAATCAAGGGAATATAATCTATAATTCATTCTCTCCATTACAAGATTACAATGTTGAATGCTACAAATGCAACAATTATGGTCACAAATCTAGTGATTGTTGACTACCAAAGCATCCCATGAAGACTTCCAACATTCAATAAGAAAAGCATAAAAATACATGGAAAGAATAGGACACAGAGTGTAAGGTAGCCTTATATGCTAAAAATAATAGAAGCCAATGGTATGTTTACAGTGGATGTTCAAAGCATATAACAAGAGATCAAGACAAATTCCTCAATTTGAAAAGGAAAGAAAAAGGAAGGGTTACATTTGGAGATGATGTCTCTGCCAAGATACTTGGAAAGGGTACAGTCAGTTTGGGAAATAACATAGCTAAAGCAAAAAATGTGCTATTAGTTGAAAATTTGAAGCCTAATATCCTCAGTGTCAACCAAACATGTGACCAAGGACACATACTCATATTTGACTCTAACAAATGTGAAATTAGAAAAGAAGGTTCAGGAAAATTAGTGGCTATTGCACCAAGGAAACCAAGTGATGTATATATATTAAACATAGAATAAGAAGAAGAAAAATGTTGCATAGGTCAAGTAGATGAAATTTGGGTATGGCACAGAAGAATGGGAAACATAGACTTTGATAATTTGATAAAATGTAGTAAAACGGAAGTTGTGAAATATATGCCAAATATTATAAAACCTTCAAACTATGTTTGTAAGCACTGCCAACATGGGAAGCAGACAAAAGTAAGATTTAAGACAAAAGAATACTCTACATCAAAACCATTAGAACTTTTTCATACTAACCTTTGTGTACCTACCAAAACTAAAATCATACAAGGTGAACATTACTTCATCTTATTCATTGATGACTATAATAGAATGACTTGCGTATCCTTTCTAAAATAAAAATTAGAAGCATTTTAAAATTTTAAAATCTTCAAATCGCATGTTGAAAATGAGACTGATCTCAAAATTAAGTGCCTAAGATAATATAATGGAGGGGAATTTACCTCAAATGAGTTCAACAAGTTTTTTGAAACTCATGGAATTCAAAGACACTTTTCAACTACAAAAAATCCTCAGCAAAATGGAGTTGTTGAGAGGAAACATAAATTGTTCAAGAAGCAGCCAAAACTATGTTAAATGAAGCCAAACTCCTATATATATATTAGAGAGAAGCAGTGTATACAATAGTGTATATACCTAACAGATCATATCTTAGAGTCAACCATGACAAGAACCCATATGAGTTGTGGTATGGAAGACCAACATTAGTCAAACACTTCAAAGTCTTTGGGAGAAAATGATATATTAAGAGAGATGATGATAACCTAGGAAAATTTGATTCCAGATCAGATGAGGGCATATTTATTGGTTACTCATCCAACAAAAAGGCCTACATATGCTATAACCTGAGGTTGCACAAAATTGTGGAAAGTGCAAATGTAAAAGTGGGTGATCTAACATCAAGAAGAAACAAATATCAAGATAATTTACTATTTGATGAAAGGAGAATAAATGATGATGATGATGATGATGAAGAAGAAGAATAAGTTGAAGAAATATAAGAGGGTGAACCACAAAGTGAAGAAGAAATGGAAGAGGAAGAATCACCAAGACAAGATTCAAAAGCACCATCAAGGAGAATACAAAGAAATCATCCTGAAAGTCAAATCATAGGCAACAAAAGTGTTGGAGTTGAAACAAGAAGAAATATAAAATATGAATCCAAACAAGCAATGCTCTCCCTAATAGAACACAAAGCATTTGCAGAAGCCAACAAATATAAAGACTAGATAAAAGCCATGAATGAAGAGCTTGAAAAAATAGAGAAAAAGAAAACCCAAAAGATTGTCCCAATACCAAAAGACAAAAAAATGGAAGGGACCAAATGGATTTTTAAAAGTAAAGTTAATGAATATGGTCAAGTTATAAGGAATAAAGAAAGATTGGTATGCAAAGGATATGTCAAATAGAAGGGATTGACTTTGAGGAAACATTTTTCCTAGTAGCCGGATTAGAAGCTATCAAAATGTTCTTGGCATTTGCATGCTTTAAAATATTTAAAATATATCAAATGGATGTCAAATCAACATTTTTAAATGGAAATGTAGATGAATAATTTTATAGAGCAACCTGAAGGATTTATGTTATCAGATAATCAAGACTATGTTTGTAAATTAAATAAAGAATTGTATGGTCTCAAACAAGATCCCATAGCATGGTTTTAAGACTTGATAATCATCTACAACAGTGAGGATACAAAAGAGAAGCTATTGACAACAATCTTTACACTAAAAATTGAAAATTAGAATATGATTATTTTTGTAGTATATGTGGATGACATCATCTTCAGAAGTAATTTAAACCCTATAAGCAAGCAACTTGCTGCAGAAATGAAAAAATAATTTGAAATGTCAATGATTGGTGAAATAACATTATTCTTGGGATTACAAGCATCACAATCAGAAAAAAGGTATATTCATATCTCAAACCAAATACATTAAAGAAATGCCGAGGAAATTTCAAATGGAAGATTGCAAATCTATGAGCACTTCTATGATTATAGGATGCAAACTAAGAAAAGAAGATGAATCATTAAAAGTGTACCAAACCATGTATAGATCAATGATTGGTATCCTATTATATGCATCAACAACAAGACCTGGTATCATGCAAGTTGTAGGATTAGTGGTCAAATTTCAATATGCACCTAAAGAGACACATATGAAGGTAGTAAAAGTATTTTTAGGTATCTCAAAGGCACCTTGGATTTTGGATTATGGTATCCAAAAACATAAGACTTCACATTAACTGCATATACATATGCAGATCGGGCATGAAGTATTGATGACAGAAAGAGCGCCAATGGAGGATAATTCTTCCTAGGAAAATGTCTTGTGTCATGGATAAGTAAAAAAAACCCTCCATGTCACTATATATAACAGAAGCTGAATATATTAGTGTTTCCTCCTGCTGCACTCAAGTAATTTGGATGAAACAAACTCTAGAGGAATTACAAGTAAAGTATGATCATCCAATTCTTATTAACTGTGACAATGCCATTGCTATAAACCTTTCTAAAAATCTTGTCATGCACTAAAAAACCAAGCATATCCCCATTAAATTTCATTTTATAAGGAAACAAGTTTCTCTAAAAATTGTTAATGTGGAATATCTGGATACTATAGAACAGATTGTAGATATATTCACAAAACCTCTTCCCATAAGTACTTTTGAAAACCTTAGACAAAAATTGGGGGTAATCTCCATATCTAATTAAATTGCACAAAATTCATCAGAAAATGAGTAAATGGACAGGGGGAGTATAACCTCAAGGGGAACAAAGAAAAATCCCCTCTGCCATTACTTTCAAAGGGGGAGAAAAAAAAAGTAAAACCTAGTTAAAATTGAAAATGGGTTTTTACTTTGTTGTCATCAGTGCCAAAGGGGGAGAATGTTGGACCTAATGCTATGGTGTTGGCATTCATGTCAAAGAGGGCCAATATGTTCAATGTTGGACATGGTGTTATGGATTTGTCATTGACGTCAAAGTGGCTAATCCAATATGGATCCGCACAAGTCACAGATGGAGGAATTAATAAGACAGGGTTTATGTCCCAACAAAAGTATGTTGTTCATCCTTGAAGATATCATGAAAAACTCTATAGTGGAATTATGTCTATTTTTATGCCTATGTCTTTACCATCTAATGAAATAATGAATACAACTTTGGCACAATTTGTTTCCTCATATCATTGTGTTAGTGTTATTGCGTTAGTGTTATTGTAACAAAAACCACAATGTTTAATACTTTGATTTGTGATAGGATTAACATTTTATCTCCAGGCCATATCTCAAACTGTGTTTAGTGTCTACTCCATTAAATTATGTGTCTTCATTGAAAATAAAATCATCAACACAAGAACATAAAACATTACATAAAAATCATATGAGAGCTTGATTAATGTCCATGTATTCATATCATTATCCCAACAAACGTTTATGTTGAAATATGTTACTGACATCCATTCACATAAATAAATTGATTAGATAAAGAGGGAACGATAGTGAATTCTGAAGAATGATGATGTCTGACCATTAATCATTAGATCAAAATGAGAGCACGATCGAACGACCCTAATCTAATTTTCATTTAGAATAGCATGAAGGATAAGTGGCAAGGGCGGACAAAAAAAGTGTATTATGCAAAATTTAATAAACCATGTGTCAACGTTAAGATTCATTGCATTTTTTTCTTGAGACTAAGTTGAGACCATCTCTCAAATGTGCAACTCATTTGGATCGTCCACTCAACGGATAATTAAATTTAAACCATCGATTTTTTTAAAGCGCCTAGTTTAAGTCTGGACCGTTCACTCAACATATTATTAAGTCTAATTCGTTGATTTGATAGAAGCATAGATAAGACTTTTCGACACTCGCTCTCAGTAACAAGTCAAGGTATTATGGAAAATATGAGGCAGTGATGGTTTAAAATGCTAGATAACACTTGGTTATAGGGTATGGTAACTTGAAAAATAGAAAAAGTTCCTTCAGGATAAGGTATAGAACAGGGCTTGCGCCTCGAAATTTATCCATTGGTAACAATACTTGGTCCTATGGGAAAAGGGGCCATGATATTAGCACCCATCCCTCATGAAAACACAGGAAATGCACCAGAGACCATCAAACGTAACAAAGTTTGCACCATTTTTCGTCAATTGAATAAAGTATGGTATTGTTGAAAGGAAAACATCCTATGAAAAGTACATGGCTTACCAGTGCCAATTGAGAATATGATTCTTAATATAATTCTTCATCAAAGAGATTTTGAAGAGGGACCAAGGTCACCTGATTTCTTTAAAATGATAACTGAGGAAGAAACTTATTTCTAAAACAACATTATAATTATGAAGAGGAACATTTATTAATTTATCTTTTACAAAGAGACACAATCGTTCAATGTCATGCACATTTTTGAAGATTATATAAAAAAAAAATCATGGTGAAAGGAAGGTGTCTATGTGAGATAATTCAGAAGATCAAAATAAAAAGAAGATTCCAAGGAAGAACATGAAACCTAAAACATACACATGAAGTGAGGGTGGAAGGGAGGAGCAATGGAGGATTGGATTCCTATACATGTTGGAGCCTGAACAAACATGGATTTGTAGCTTACTCAAGTTGATGCTTGAAAATAGAGGATCAGAGTCATCTACAGGTTGGAGCTTAAACAAACAGAGAGTTGCAACTTCCTCAAGTTGGTGCTTGAAAACACAGGATTGGAGTCCTCTACAGGTTGAATCCTGAAACAATAAGGAGTTTCATCTTCCTCAAGTTGATGCTTGAAAATAAGGTATTGGTGTCTCCTTGATTAGGTTCTAAAAAGAAGGGAGATTAGTGTCTCCTACAAGTTGTATCTTGTAAAAGAAATATAATATTTATGATTTTTAAAATTAATTTTGCATATTGTACATTCTTGTTGATAAATTTTTATGGTTAATAATTTTAGTAATTAAATAATTGATTAAA